>JASUDE010000315.1:0-55688 GCA_034509685.1 Colletotrichum cereale | reverse complement strand
GGGGGGGAGGTAGAAATTAAACCGCTTTAATTAAATCTATTTACTACGTTATAGCGTAAACTATAAGGTATAGTAGAGTATTCTAACCTAAGAAGCTCCCTAACTCTCTTAAACTAGGCCTCTATTATAGCCTTAGAAATAGGCTTATTAGGGGATAGTATATAAGCTATACCTATTAAAATAGTATAATAGAAAATATAGGTGTCGTTTAAGTCCTCTTATAGTATTAAAGGCAGCTTAAGCTTACTAGGGTAAATATTAAGCTTTTTTAACTAATCTAGTAAGGTAAGGCTAGGTATTAGAATAAGGCAGGATGTTAGGGTTTCCCTTTTAATTAGTTAGCCTAATTAAGTACGCTATATAAGCGTGTAAAAGGCCTTTAGTTATAGAGAGGATTATAAACATATATATAGATATAGGAATATATAAATACTATATAAACGATTTAACTATAAAATACTATTAACAAGTAAGTAACTATACATTTAATACTAAAATAGACTTAATTAGACCTTTAAGGTCTAATTAAGGTATAATATAAGACAATATTTAGACTAAGTAATGTATACTAAAAACCCCTATATATATAAACCTCCTCCTATTCCTTAGTAATAATAGTATACCTTAAACCTATATACCTAATAATAAGATACCTAGCGTTTTATTAATAACGCCTTAAACCTAATTAGTCTAAGGCGTACCTATAGGCGTAGTTATACCTCTTATTAGAGTATTATTAGTTACCTTTAGTTACTTAGTTACTTTAGGTATACTTATGTAATAGTATTTAGGTAGGTTATATAGTTTAGTTATTTATATACTAGCTTTTCTACTTCCTTTTCTTTTTACTTTTCTATATAGTGTTAATAGTACCTTATAGTAGAATTAAACTACTAATTATTATAGGCTAGTGCTTAGTATATTAGCCTAGGCTTTACCTAAGCTACTACACCCTACTAGCGCCTTACTAGCGCCCTACTAGCACTCCCCTTATACTACGCAGACTAATATAATAGGATTTTCCTATTTTTCCTCTTTCCTTCTTAAGTTAAAAGTAGATAGTAATAGAGGCACTTTACTAGTTAAATACGCTATAAAGCTAGCCTTTTATATACTTTTAACTTTACCTATAAAGAATAATACTAGGTTAAGTACTACTCCCTACTAGCTTAATAATAGCTAATAGAATAATAGAGGACTAACTATAGTAGTTAGTAAATAAAGCTATTAAGCCCCTTTAAGATAGAATTACCTAGCTTACTTTAAAGCTAAGGTAATACTAAATAAAAGTAGTAGAGACTATAGGGTTAACTATACTAAGAGGTAGTACCCCTTTAGTAATACCTAGTAAAAAACTTAGTAATAGACCTAGATAAAAGCTTTTACCTTCCCTACTAAAGTTTAATAGTAAATAATAAGAGTATATAGTATAAGCTTAGTAAATAAAAAATAAAATTAATATAAACTAATTTTTTTACTTTTTAAACTAAGAGTTATAATACTTAATTAATTTATACTTAGACTTTAGTTTTTAGTAGGTAGTTACTATCTTCTATATAGCTAAAGGAAATAATAGTTACTAAATACCTAAAGATTTCCTTATATACCTTAACTAAACGTACTTTAACTCTAATACCTAACTATATACTACTACCTCTATATATATACTATACTAGAAAGATAATAAAAGCCTAGTAATATTCCTTTTAAAGTTTAAGTATATATTAGCTAAAGTAAGGGGGAACTAATAGCCTATAGTAATCTAAATATCCCTTCTTAAATTAGCACTTAACTAAAGATTAAAAGAATACCTAGTTATAGTCTACTTACTACTATATAACTATATAAAATAGCTATCTTAGGTATAAGAAATCGCTTAGAAGATAGAAAGAGTAAAGCTAGCTTCCTATATAAAGTAGTACTAGTAGGCCCCCTAAGGCCTACTAAAAGATAAAAATAGAGATACCTTTATAATAAGGTTAGTCTAAGTAGTAGCTACAAGCAGCGTTAGGATATAAGGAAGCTATACCTATATTAGGTCTAGTAGCTTAGAAACTAATAAGCGCCTTAACTACTAAGAATACTTTAAGTATAGTAGAATTAGCTATATAGTTTTAAACTATTATACTAAGCTTTATAAGAAGGGAAAAATAGCTAAACCTACTAAAGTTATAAGAGTTAAAAATACCCTTTTAGAGGAAAGTAAGTCTAAAGACTAAATAGCTATTAGCTTCTCCTCTTATAAAAGTAAAAAGTTAGGAAAAAAGTAGCTTTAAGATAAAATTAGGTTCTAAAGGTAATAAAAAAAGAAGTTAAAAAATAGGCTTAGTTATAAGAAGCTTTACTTACTATTAAAGGATTAGCTACTATATAGGTATAAATTAATAAGAGATATTTAACTTACCCCCTTATTAACTATAGCTATAATATTTATATAATAGTAAATAAAAAGCTAGCTTATAACCTCTACTTACTATATATAGACTAAGTTAAGAGACCTATTTATAGGTTTATAAAAGAAGACTAACTAATTATTTATACTAAAGAAGTAATAGTAATAAACCTAAAGATTAGTAGTTATATTTAAAAGGTTTATATACACGTTATTAAAGACTTAGAACCCTAAGTCTACTTAAGTAGACTATAGATAATTCTAAATAACGTTATATACTAAGTAGGGGATTACTAAATATACTATAGTAAAAGAAACATAAAAGTATATCTTTTAAACTAAAAAAAACCTAAGAATATAAGGTGTATCTAAAGTATAAAGCTTCTACTAGCTTTTACCTTTATAGTTATATACTAAAAAGTAGCTTAAGTATAAAAGGGAACACTAAGTAATAAGTAAGTAATACTAGGCGTTAGAGTAATAAGCCTATAAGATATTAAGAAAGCCTTCTAACTAAAGAAGAAAGTTAACTTATAAAACTATATCTTAGTAGATATCCTAAGAGACTTTTTTATACTCTTTAACCTAAAAAAAGTATACCTACTTCCCCCCTAGTAACCTAGTAGAAACTATAAGATACCCTTAATACTTAGGCTAGATAGTAGAAACCCCTTATTACTATAGAGACTACTATATAATATATTATAAGAGAAGCTTTTAGTCTTAAAAAAGACCTTAAAAGATCTATTAGATAAAAGGTTTATTAGGGCTAGTAGCTTAGCTACTAGTGCCTTAGTGCTTTTTATTAAAAAGCTAAAAGGGGGAATATAATTCTATATTAACTATAAAGCCTTTAACGCTATTACCTAAAAAGACTACTACCTACTTCTCTTTATATTAGAAATACTAAAGCGTATAAAAGCTACTAAGTAGTATATAAAACTTAATATAGTAGTAGCGTTTTATAAGATAAAAATCTATAAGGGAGATAAAAAAAAGATAGCGTTTTAGACTAAATATAGACTCTTTAAATAGCTAGTATACCCCTTTAGGCTTACTAATACCTCTACTTTATTCTAATAGTATATTAATAGTATACTATAGTAGTTTCTAAATAACTTTATAATAGCTTATATAAATAATATCTTTATTTACTTTAATAGTATAAAAAAAAACTATAAGGCTAAAATATAGTAGGTTTTAAAAGTACTTATAGTAGTAGGTTTATACCTAAACCCTACTAAGTATAAGTTTACTATAAAGAAAGTAAAATATATAAGCTTTATTATTATAGCTAAAAAGGGGATCTTCTATAACCTAAAGAAACTATAAGCTATTAAGAAGTAGCTACCTCTTAGGTTTATAAAAGAGGTCTATAGCTTCTTTAGATTTATAAACTACTACTATATATTTATACTAAACTATATAAAAATTACTATACTATTTACCTAACTAATAGAGAAAAAGACTCCTTTTAGATAAGAAGAAGATAAAGAGGTAGTATTTTAATAGTTAAAGAAACTTTTTACTATAAAGCTAGTACTCTATAGGTTTAACCTAAAGGCTACTATAATAGTAAAGACTAACTACTTAGGGCTTACTTTAGAAGATATTTTAATATAAACTAATAAAGAAAGTAAAGGTTACCTAGTAGCCTTTTACTTCTAAAAACTATCTTTAGTAAAGTATAACTACTTTATTTATAATAAGGAGCTTTTAGTAGTACTATACTATCTTAAAGCTTAGTAAGTAAAGTTATAAAGCGTAAAGGCCTTTAGGATCCTTATAAACTATAAAGGCTTAGAATACTTTATAAAGAAGTAGTACCTAATAGAGAGGTAAAGCTACTAGGTAGAAAAGCTAGCTTAGTATAACTTCTACCTAAAATACTAACTAAGTAAAGACGTAGTAGTCCCTAACGTACTATTATATAAAGAATAAAATATACCCTTTAGGTAGGATAATAAAAAAGAAAAAGGTTAAGTAATTTAAGTTATTTTAGACTATATATTTCTATAAAGAGCCTTAGCTAGAGGCCTTTAGGTATAGCGCGTTAAGCTAAAAGATAACTACTTACTTTAAACTATAGTATTTAGTAAAAATAATAAGTTATAACGCCTATAGGAAATAACTATAGTAAAAGATACTATATATTAGTAAGTATATATAGTAGTATAAGACTAGCTTAAAAGCTTTCTACTAGACCTTTACCTTAAGGTATAGATTACTAAGTACGCTTTTAATAACTATAGGCGTTTAACCTTTTAAAACTAACTATAGGTACCTAGAGGAGAGAAAGCTAATAACCTACTAAATAAACTTTAGACCTAAATTATCTAAGGCTACTATAACTCTAAACTAATAGGTTACCTAAAAAGGAATAGTACCTTAGAGATTATATTTAGAAAGTTCTTTTAGCTAAAATAGTTTTATAATATAAGAAGGTTTTATAGAAATTATAACGTCTATAGAGGAATATATATTTAGTAGTAAGTAAAAAAAGGGCTCCTTAAGCCCTTTTTAATACCTTTCTAACTAAAAAGTAAACTATTAATAGACTTTATAACTAACCTTCCCTTAGTAAAAGGAATAAAAGCTAAATATATATAGGTAATAGTAAATAGGCTAAAGAAGTCTATAATACTAAAAGAGATAACTATAATAGAAGTAGAAGTATATACTTAGTAGTTTATTACTAGCTACTATTAGTTTTATAGTATACTAAAATCTATAGTAAGTAATAGAGAAATAAACTAAGTAAGCTACTTTTAGAAATAGTTTTATAAACTTATAGGGGTAAAGTAGCTTCTTATTATAGGCTACGCCATAATAAGTGTAGCTAGGCTGGTGCTTACTATAACCTACTATTACTTATAACTAGCTAGGAGGGGCGCGTACGTATAACACGCATAAGATAAAGGCTTACGTAAACTATACGTTATTTATACTTCTTACTTTCTCTCCCTAGCTTAAATAAATCGTATTAAGTTACTATACGCCTATCGTAAGGTAATACTAGCCTATTATATATCTAAGCTCTTAAAATAAAAATAAATACCTTACTAATTATACTACGTAATAGGTATATAATAAGATACTAAAATAGTAATAAGCTATAAGACCTCTCTATTAGCTAAGGTAAAAGCTAAAGTTATAGCCTTAAAGTAAGTAATAGTAAAAATAATATAAGAAATAAGAGAGCTTAAAGTAAGAAGTACTAACCCCTAAGGTATAAGCTTTATAATGAAATTACGTAATAAGGAGTCTCTAGAAGTAGTAAACACTATACCTATAGTAGCTACTATAGTTATTACGCCTATATTAGCTAAGAACTACCCTTAGGTTATTTAGAAACTAATACTAAACCCCCTAAAGTTCTTTAGCTAGCGCTAGGACTTCCTTATATAGTTACGCTAGATATATAATAAGCTATATATTAATAAAGCGTTCTTTATAATAAAGTAAGAGGCCTAATACTTTATTAACTTCTACTTAGAT
Organism: Colletotrichum cereale; assembly: GCA_034509685.1. Classification (NCBI taxonomy): domain Eukaryota; kingdom Fungi; phylum Ascomycota; class Sordariomycetes; order Glomerellales; family Glomerellaceae; genus Colletotrichum; species Colletotrichum cereale. Next base: position 49,798 of record JASUDE010000315.1, on the reverse strand, counting down.
ATAGCGCTTTAAAGAATAGTATTAACTTACTATAAAATAGAGAAAGCTTAAGTAGATTATAACTCTAAAGAGTTCTTAAAGTACTTAAAGTATACGTATAGTAACCTAAACGTAAAGACCTACGTGTCTACCTCCTTAATAAGTATTAAGATAAAGAAGTATAAATCCTTTACTACTTTCTTTCTAAAGTTTAAATAGGTGTTAGCTAAAGCTAGAGGCTACTTATAGCTAAGTAAAATATAAATTATACTCCTTTTAAACGCTTTTCCTCTCTATATTTAAAGCGTACTAGTAAGCGTTTTACTCTCTTCTACCTTCTATATATACGTATAATAAGTAAGTAAAGTAGCTTAAAAGGTTAAAAACCTAGCTAGTAGTATATAGCCTACTTATAAATACCTACTACCCCTAGCGTTAAAGGATACTAATAGAGATATATAAATAATAGGAAGAATAATAGTACGTATAGCTAGTAAAGCTAAAGAAAAAAAACACCCTAAGGCGTAAAAAGTATATACTAAAACATACTAGTACTACGCCTATTAGAAGATTAAATACCTAGCTTATAATTACCCTAATAGTAAGAAAAAGAAGAGTAGGCTTACTTATATAGCTAAAGTAACTACTAAGATTAAGGAGCTTAAGGAAAGTAATAACGCTTATAGTACTACTAAGAGTAGAGAGGAGTTAGAAAAAGAATAGCTTTAGAGTAAAATTAGGCTTTAGAGCTAATAAGTAAGGAGTATATAAAATAGGAGGAGTTTTAGCGTAAGAGGAGAATAATTAGACTAGCTACACTATTAGATACCTACGTTAATAAAGAATCCCTTACTTAAGCTCTTACTAATACTAGTTATAACACTTACGTAATAGTAAACTATAACTTTATATACGCTTAGTGCTTTCTATATATCTCTTAATAAAAAATCCTTTTAAAAGGGTTTACTAATAAATTAGCTAGTATAATAGTAGAAAAAGTAGTTATATTTAACTTGAAACTTTATAGATACTACTAGTATACGTATATATATATTATACGTAACCTTAATATTAATATGTTTTTAAGAAAACCTTAGATAGAATATAACTATACTGTTTATAACGCTATAAAGCGTACTATTTACTATAGGTAAGTAGACTTTACGCTACGCCTAGTTAGTTAATAAGAGTCTATAATAGTATATAAAATTAAAGCCGCTTAAGTAATTAAAGCGCCTACCTTTATAGCTATTTATTATAAGGCTATACGTAAGGATTATACTACTTAATATAACCTATCTATAAAAGGGATAAGTAAAGACTTATAGGCTTTCTTCTAAATTATAGTAGTTAGCCTTACTAATATAGAGAAAGCTTTATAGCTAAAGTTAGATAAAAGGGTAAGATAAGCTACTAAAGTTATAGTATTACTATAATAGGTATATAAAGAATATAGTAACTTATTTAACCTTAATACCTTAATAAAAGTGCTACTATACTAACTTAGCTATAACTACTATATAGAATTAAAACTAGAAGTAACCTTACTATAAGGCCCCCTTTATAGTATGTTAAGGGAGGAACTACTAGTCCTAAAGAAGACTTTAGAAGACCTTTTTAATAAAGGCTTTATCTAAGTAAGTAGCTCTATAGTAAAGACGCTAGTGCTTTTTATATATAAACTAGGTAGTAGGTTACGCTTTTATTATAATTATAAAGCGCTAAACGCTATTATAATAAAAGACTATTATTTACTACCTCTAATCTCTAAGACGCTTTATTATATAGGAGTAGTAAAGTAGTATACTAAAGTAGACGTAGTAGTAGCCTTCTATAAGATATAAATTACTAAAGGTAATAAGTATAAAACTACCTTTTATATATAATATAGGCTTTTTAAATAGTTAGTTTACCCCTTTAGGCTAATAAACACGCCTATAAACTAGTAGCGCTTTATAAACAGCTTACTTTAGGAGTTTCTTAACGACTTTATTACTATATACCTTAATAATATCCTTATTTATTCTAATAGAATAAAAGAAGACTATAAGCAAAAGGTTTACTAAGTTCTTAAGAAGCTTTGTGTAGTAGGGTTTAGCCTAGACGTAAGGAAGAGTAACTTTAGCGTAAAGAAGGTAAAGTATATTAGCTTTATCCTAAAAGCTAAGAAAAGCGTCTTAGTAAACCTAGAAAAGGTACGTACTATTTATAAGTAGTTAGCACCTTAGTCTGTTAAGGGTATAAGAAGCTTCTTAAGCTTTACTAACTATTACTAGATATTTATACTTAACTACGCTAAGGTAGTTAAGCTAATAATTTACCTTATAAAGAAAGGTGTAGTGTTTATATAGTTTATAGAGTATGCTATAGTATTTAAGAAGCTTAAGAACTACTTTATAATAGCCTTACTACTATAAAACTTTAACTTAGATACCCTAACGTTTATAAAGACTAACTGCTTTAGGTTTACACTAGGGGGCGCCTTAATATAAGTAAATAATAAAAGTAAGTACTAACTTATTACTTTTTACTTATAAAAGCTTACGCTAGCGTAATATAACTACTCTATTTATAATAAGGAGCTATTAGTAGTATTAGATTACCTTTAAGTATAAAGAGTAGAGTTACGTAGCACTAAGAAGCCTTTTAAAGTAACAGTTAACTATAAGTCCCTTAAGTACTTTATAAAAAAGTAGAAGTTAATAAAGCGCTAGAGCTGTTAGGCTAAGACGCTTATAGAATATAACTTCTATATTATATACTAGCTTAGTAAGGATATAAGCGTTTCTAACGCGCTCTCTTAGTGTAAGTAAGACGCCTTCTTTATATAAAATAATAACTACTAATAGGGATATATTATCTAAATAATTCTAAATAAAGCGTAACTAGTAATAGCTTACTATATAATAGAGGCGCCTTTAGTACTACATGTAGAGGTATTTAAGGATAAAGAACTATAAGCTTTATAGGCTATAATATAGGATAGTAATACTATCTTCTAAGTAGTATATATAGCTATCTAGTAAGAAGACTACTTACTTCTACTTAACCTTTAGTTATACGTTAAGATTATAGACTACTACCTTAATAATATAAAACGACTTACTTAGAGGGGGAGGATATAGGTGTTAGGTGATAATAACCCTAATTCCCCTTCTAATAGCTTACATACTTAGTTAGTATAATAGAGCTATAACTTAACTATAACTAGGCACCTTAGGAGGAATAGTACCTTAGAGATACTTTTATAAAGGTTTTACTAGCTAAGCTAGTTATAAATAGTATAGCGCTTTATTTATAACTATAACGTATATAGAAGTAGTAAGATTTAGTATAATATAAAGAAAAGCCTTTTATAACTATTAAGTATACTTAAGCGCCTAAAAAGTAACCTATTAATAGACTTTATTATAGATCTCCTACCGTCTAGCCCTAACTACGCTACTAACATATAGGTTATTATAGACTACCTAGGAAAGTTAGTAACACTTAAACTAATAGTAATAATAGATATAGAGGCGTATGCTAAAAGATTTCTAGGTTGCTATTACTACTTTTATAGTATACTAAAAAGTATTATTAGTAATAGAGGGAGTAACTAGATAAGTAAGTTCTAGCGTAGGTTTTATATACTTATAAGTATTAAGTAGAGACTAAGTACGTTATATTACCTATAGAGTAATAAAGCTATAAAGCGCTTTAACTAAGAGATCTAAGTAATACTACACGCCTATATAAGTTACCTTTAAGAGGATTAAGCGTATTAGATACTAGTTATATAATTAGTAATTAATAACTACACTACGTTAGCGACTAGGTAAAGCCTTTTCTTTATAAAGTATAGCTACTATATAGACCCTATTATAGTTAAAGAGAGTATATAGAAGGTAATAAATATATATAAAAAGGTTACTAAACGACTTATATAGAAGATAACTAAAGTAACTATAATAGTGTAAGTAGTAATAGCTATAGCCTAATAATATATAGAAGAATTAGCTAATAAGTAATAGAGTATAGCTAAAAGGTTTAAAGTAGGTAATAATATATAGCTATTAATATATAATTATTACTTTTTATAACTAAATTATAAGCTTAATTAGCTATACTACTATTACTAAGTTACTAAAGTAATTAGCCCTCTTATAGTTAAACTTAACGTACCTAGTAATATCTATAACTAATTTTATATAGACTTATTATACTATACTAAGAATAACTTTTTACTAGGCTAGAGAGCCTATAACGTATAGCCTTCCCCCCTAATAGAAAATAGTAAAGAAGAATAGTATATTATAGAAATAATTAGTATATAATAGTGTAGTAAAGGAAAGATAAAAACGCGCTAGGCGCTAGTACGCTAGGAGGGTTTTACTAAAGCTATATAGAAACCTATTAAATTAGTTAAAAACACTATAGCCTTAGACTCCTTTAAAGAGAAGTATAAACCTATTAATATCTATAATAAAGATAATATATATATATAAAGAAAGATAAAGATATATAATAAGTAGATAAGTAATAAATCTCTATTAAAGGGCTATAGCCTATAAAGAATAACTAGGCTTTATAAGGTAAGTAGTAAAGCTATATAAAATAAGTATACTTAAAACGTATAAAAGACTCCCCTACTAAGAGTCTCTTAGCTTAAGGGAGGGGCTATAACTAAGGTTAGTAGTAATAAAGTTAATAAACTAAAGATATAAAGTTAGTATAAGGGTTATATAAGAGAGAGAAAAAGACTAGTACTTACTTTCTTAAGAGAGACTAAGATCTCCTTAACTATAACGATAAGGCGCTTACCTTAGGTAGCTATAAGACTACCTAAGTAGGGAGTAACCTTACTACGCGTAGCGTTAGTAGTAGTAGTAGTAGTAGTAGTAGTAGTAATAGCTAGGAAAGGAGGAGTAAGTATAGTAGGCGTAAGAAGTATATTATTAGACGCGCTATAGGCGCGCTTTCTATACGTTTTCTTAGCGCTCTTTTACGCCTCCTACTCTAAGTTAGTTATAACCTCTTAGGCCTTAATAGCTAGCTAGAAGGAGGTATACTTTATAAAGCTAGGGGTAGTTAGGGTAGTAGTGTAGGTAGTAATAGATATCGCCTTATAAAGGCCTAAGGAGGCCTTAGGGATCTAAGTTATATTAGTAAGGCGTAAGATTTATATAAGTAATAAAAGACTTATAGGTTAGTAGCTATAGTTAGACTATATATAGGAGAGATAGTAATGCTTATAGGTACTAATATTCTCTATATAATAGATAGTAGTAAGGTTATATATAAGGCGGCGTATATATAAGAAGTAAGGGTGTATATAAAGGATAGTTAGCGTGTAGGTAGAAGTAGTAGTAGGGGTAAGGGTGTTAGTATAGCGTCTCTTTATAACTAGGGAGCTATAGTTAGCCTTATTAGCTTTATTATTCTTATTATCCTTATTATCTTAGCTAGTTTAGTTAACTTACGTAATATGCTTACTAAAGGAAAGTAACTTATAGTAGGGGGGGTAATAGGGTTAAGGACCTTATTATCCTTAGGGGATAGGGAGCAGCTAGGGATAGTAGGGGGCTATCTTATAAGTTAGTAACTAATTAGTAGGTGTATGTATACGTATACGTAAGCTTACATAGGGATTAGTTTACTTATAGCTATTATAAATTATCTAATTTCTATAATTAATAACTAGTAATTAGTAAAAGGATAATAAAAGTAAAAGGAAAGCGTAGTTATATATAGAATAAATACTTATAATATTAATAAAAGGGCTAGTAAAGAAAAAAGAAGAATAAATAATAAGCCTACTAGCCTATAGGATTATTTAGTAGGTAGTTTCTTAAGATATAGTATGTAACTATAGAGGGTTAGTAAAGCCTTATAGCGTAAGAGGGAAGTACGTATTATAGGCTACACTATAATAAGTATAGCTAGGCTAGTGCCTACTATAACCTACTATTACTTATAACTAGTTAGGAGGGGTGTATACATATAACATATATAAGATAAAGGCTTACGTAAACCGTACGTTATTTATACTTCTTACTTTCTCTCTCTAGCTTAGATAAATTATATTAAGTTACTATACGCCTATTATAAGGTAATACTAGCCTATTACACTTCTTAGTACTACCTACTATCTTTAGACTAATAGTAGTATAAAAAGATTTAACTAAGAGATCTAAGTAATACTTAAAGCCTATATATACTATATATAAGAAGATTAGAAGAAGCTACTACTTAGTATATAGCTAGTAATTAATAATAGGGTTTTTAGTACTACTAAAATATTTTTCTTCTTTTTAAAGTATAGTTATTATATTAACTTACTACTAGTTATAGAAAAAAAAGGACTACCTCTTATAAATAGTAAGTCTAAAGAGGTAAACTAAGTAGTCTATTAGTTATAGGAAGTAATAGAATTTATATAGGCTACTATAGTAGTAGTATAATATAAAGCTAAAGAAACTATAAATAGAAAGTATAGCTTAGTAAAGTAGTACTAAGTAAGTAATAAGGTTTAGCTTTCTATAGTAAACTATATAACACTAAGACTAAGTAAGAAGTTATTTTAGTTATATTAGAAGTATAAGGTTACTAAAATTATTTTACTATATATTATTAAACTTAATATCCTTAGGTGTATATACCTATACTTTTATATAGATTTACTATAAAGGGTAGTAGAAAACCTACTTCTTAGCTAAACTTAGATAGATAATTAGCTACTACTAGTAATTAAGGTAAATAGTAAAGAGTAATACTAAGTTAAACGTATATTAGTAGTAAAATAGAAGGTTATAAGGTAGAAGAAAACTAAAGAGGTATTAGTATACTAGAAAGAATATATAGACCCCTTTTAGAAACTAATTAACACTATTATAAAGCTTATAGTACTTAATAAGTATAAGGTAGAATATAGTAATATTATAAATAATAATAGAGACCTAGCTTATAACTATTAGACCTACTAGTAGGATAAAGGGAGGGAGTAATATTATAGGCTAGTGCTTAGTATGTTAGCCTAGGCTTTACCTAAGCTACTACACCCTACTAGCGCCCTACTAGCGCCTTACTAGCGCTCCCCCTATACTATATAGACTAATATACTAGGATTTTCCTATTTTTCCTCTTCCCTTCCTAAGTTAAAAGTAGATAGTAATAGAGGCACTTTACTAGTTAAACGCACTATAAAGCTAGCCCTTTATACTAATCTTCTTATTACTAAAGTTCTAGTAGTATTTACCTACTTAGAAATAACTCTAAATATAATTATAAATAACTATAGAAAACCTTAAGACTAATAAATTAAGTTTTCCTAAGACCTAATTAAACTATTTCTAAATATAGGAATAAGTTAGACCTTTAGAAAGAAAGATAGAAATAGACTATAAAACTAAAAGATAAGAAAAGACTAAAACTAAAGCACTAGAAAAGACCTTATAACTATAAAAGAAAGTATATTAACTAATAAGATAGTTATAATATAATTATAAAAAGTCTAGTAACTACACTAGTACTATAAAGTTACTTTTTAAGTAGGAAATAATATAGGAAAACGGCTTAGATTTCTACATATAGGGCTACGTAATCTAAAGCGTAGAAATATATAAACTATATATAGGTTTAACTAGTAGAGAGCTAGAATAAGGTTATTCTAGGTTTTAGAAGAATCCTTATAGAGCTAGTAATACTAATAAAGGCATTATAACACACCCCCTTAGGCGTAATAACGTCTCTAAACGTTATACGCCTAATATCTACTATATATAAAGGAAATATCTTAAAAAGGCTAAATAAAACTAAAATAGCTAATTATAAAGCTATAATAGTAAAAGATATAAAAGAAAGATATTATATAATACTATATTAAGTAGAAAATAATAAGAAATAATTACTTCTTCCCTCTTAGTTATTTAGGTATATTTTACTAAAATAGTAGGCTTTAATTAGCCTACTAGTAGCCTAGTAAGGTAGCTACTTTCCTTAATAATATTACTTCCTTTTAGCCTTTTAAAAAAGAGGTCTTTTTCCTCTTTTTTATTATTATTAATAATTACTATATATTTAAAAAACACCCTTCTTTTTCTACTTACGCCTATATATATAAATTTACTTATATTAATATAGTTTAATATAATACTAACGTTTAAGATAAATACCTCTTAAAGTAATAAAAAGGGTTACTATATATATATAAACTACTACTATACATACAGCCTAAGTAAAAAAGCATACTATATAGTAAGGTAAAAAAAAAAGTAGTAGCTTCTTAAATCCCTAGTAAACTAACGTTATAGTTACCTTACTAAGTATATATTATTTCTTTGAGTTTAATATATTTATTATAAATAGTACTAATATATAAGAGTAAAGCTTTTTAGCTAGTAGTCTTAAGAGTAAGGGGAATAATAGTAAAAAGAGTAGCTTATAGCTTTTTCTCTCTAACGTTCCTCCTATAAATACTAAAGGTAATAGGGAGAAGGATTTAGAGTTACCTCCCTCCCTTAATACCTAGGCCTATAATAATATAGCCTTTAAGGCCTTCCTTAATAGTGCTCTTACTAGTACGTTTAATAACGCCTTTCCTAACTTACTTCTTACTAACCTTTATAAATCTAAAGGCTTAGGCTACTATTACTATAATAGAGAGAGAGGAAGAGGAGGAGGAAGAAGAGGAAGAAGAAGAAGAAAAAAAAAGTATATATACTAAAACCCTAAAGCCTACCCTCTAAAAAGACTTTAAGTACCTATAGTATATTTAAAGCGTACTATATAGTAACTTTTTAGGTTAGTATATACTAGTAAGTAGTAGCTAAACCCTTAAGTATAAGTAATATTTACTTAGTAAAACGCCTTATATAATAATCCTTATAGGTTTTAAGCTTTACTATTTAGTCTAAGAGTTTCTAACTATAGTATATAGAAATATAGCTTTAAGTATATATTCTTATATAGATTATAATATTAAATAGCTACTAACGTTAGATATAGGTCTTTAGCTAAGTAACTAGTACGTTATAAAGCTATATTATATTTAAAGCTTCTCTTCTCTAAAGAGACCCTTAGTGTAATATATAGAGGCGTAGTAAAAAGGGGTTAGTACCTTTTACTTTAAAGTAGCCTTTAGGTATACCTTTTAGTAGATTTAGTAGGAACGCCTCTATTAGCTTTATTCTATTTAGTAGTCCTACCTTTAGTATAGCTATTACTATTATAAATAAGGGTTAAGTAAACGCTATTTAAGTTATAATTAACTCCCTTATTAGTTAATTAATACCTATATTAATTATACTTACGTATAAGATCCTTATAGATTAGTATATAGCGTCTTTAGGGGGTTAGTAGTACTAAATTTTAATTAAGTTTATTTAGGCTTCTATAGAGAGTAATAGCCTTTAGGCTATAATTAGGAATTAACTAGGCCTTTAGGTATACTTTATCTACTTTTAATATTTCCTTAGTGCCTATAATTATTATTTATATATCTTATAGGTTTAGTAACACTTAAAACTATTTAAATTTTATATATAAGAGGCTTTTAGTAAGTCTATCTATTAGTATGTTATCTATAGGTATATATATAACGTTAAATAACTGTTTAGTAAATTCTTATTAAAGCTATATATTTTAAATATTAATATACTATAGGTAGTTTAATATACGCTTACCCTTACTAACTATAAGCTAAATCGTTTAGTTATTATTATAATTAATCCTCTATACGTTACTAAGGTCTAGTTATATATTTTAAAAGAAGTATTAAAGGGAAATTATCTCTTTTATAATATACTTTAGACTAAGGAGCTTTACTTCTATAGTCAATATAGTTATAGTAGCCTACTAAGTAGCCTTCTACTAAATTAACCCTCTAAAGAGTAAAATAATATATCCCTATAATAATCTTTATATCTCTTTATTATCTATAAATAAAGCGTTACTTATAATAAGTAGTATTTAGTTACCTCCTAACGTACTATAGTATATTACTAAATACCTTATATAGTAAAGATATCTAATAACTTAGTTTACTATATAGTAGTATATATATAAGAGGTTTATTAGGAAACGTAATAGTAAAGCGTATATATACACTACGTTAGGTTATATTATTATTACTATATAAAGGATTAAGCTAATTTTCTCTAAGAAGCGCTTAACCTTATCTAGAGTCGCCTAAGATTAGTTCTTTTTAAGTAGATAGGTTAGTAAGAGAATTATAAGTAACTTTAAGTTAATAAGGTTAAACTTCTTAGTTACTTATTTAATATATTAGTTATAGGCTAAGAAGATCTTTTATACTAGCTAGTTATATAGAGTCTAAATACCTAAGTACTATTTAGCTAAGCTTTATTCTTTTACCTTATAGGTTACTTTAATTCTATTAGTAATCCTCTTTACTTCTTCTATATTATTATTATAATATAAGATAGGTATATAATCTATATAGAATAAAAGGAGGACCTTTTAATCTAGTGTTTAAAATAGGTATAGGTCTTTACTTATAGGCACTATTCTAAAATAATAAAAGGTATTTAAAAACTCCTTATACTAAAGAAGTAATACGTCTTTAAGTCTATAGAAAGCACGTTATAGCTTAATAACCTTATTAGGTATCTTAAAGCTATTTAAGAGGTAGTATATAATAGGTTACTTATTTAGCCTTCTCTTAGCGTTTAAAAACGTATTAACTATATTAAGTTACTAAATACTATAGTTAGATTTAGCTATAAAAGCTATTATAATATAAAAAGTTTATACTATAAGGGTAGCTATATATATAAGCTTTAGGGAGTTTACTTCCTATATATTCCCTCTTATATATATATATACATTATATTAGTTAAGAAAGCTGTTTTAGTTTAACTTATATAAGAAGACCTACTTAAGAGAGATTAGTTTCTAAGTGACTTTATTTTAATCTACTACCTTCTAAGTGCCTATTTCTTTAAGTTTATATATCTTAGTAACTACTACGTTTATAAAGGCGTTCTAAATTAGTACTAAAAGGTTAAAAAGTTCCCTTTAGTTTTAAGGTAAGGTTACTAAATCTACTATTTATTCTTTTTATATAGTGTTATAATTATCTATATATACTTTAGTTAAATAATAGATATATAGATATAGCTATAAAGTGTTTAGTACCTTATAGCTTCCTTATTAATTACCTTTTACCTATCTAGTAAAAAGGTATTAAAGAAAGTGTTTTACGTTTAGTTAGAAAAGGTAAATATAGACTAGTAGTTAGAGGCTTTTTTTAGGTTAGATTAGTCTGTTTCCCCTAAAGTTAGGGGTAGACCTTATATCTACTAGCTTTACTAAATTAAAGTAGTATAGACTAAGCTATCTTAATTACTTATATTTATTTCCTACCTTTAGATAGTATAGCTTATAGATACTAATCCTAAATATAGATTATAAGTATTTATTATCCTTAGCTTTTTAGTAAGAGGCAGACTAGTATTAGAATAGGCTAGTATTACCTTATAATAGGCGTATAGTAACTTAATATAATTTATTTAAGCTAAGAAGAGAAAGTAAGAAGTATAAATAATATATAGTTTATATAGGTATTTATCTTATATATATTATATATATACACCCCTCTTAGCTAGTTATAAGTAATAGTAGGTTATAGTAGGCACTAGCTTAGCTATACCTATTATAGTGTAGCCTATAATATATACTTCTATCTTACGCTATAAGGCTTTATTAGCCCTTAATAATTACATACTATATCTTAAGAAATTACTTACTAAATAATCCTTCAGGCTAGTAGGCTTATTATCTTTCTTTTTTTTCCTAGCTAGCCCTTTTATTAATATTATAAGTATTTATCCTATATATAACTATACTTTCTTTTTACTTTTATTATCCTTTTTTACTAATTACTAGTTATTAATTATAGAAATTAGATAATTTATAATAGCTATAAGTAGACTAATCTTTATGTAGGCCTATATATATACGTATATATACCTACTAATTAGTTACTAACTTATAAGATAGCCTCTTACTATCCTTAGCTACTCTATATCTCCTAAGGATAATAAGGTCTTTAACTTTATTACCTCTTTAGGCCTTAAGCCTTAGTTACCTACCCCTACTATAAATTACTTTCTTTTAGTAGGCGTATTATATAAGTTAACTAACCTAGCTAGAATAATAAGAATAATAAGGCTAATAAGGCTAACTATAGCTTTTTAGTTATAAAGAGATACTATACTAACGCTTTTACTTTTACTACTACTTTTACTACTACTTCTACCTATATACTAACTATTCTTTATATATACCTTTACTTCTTATATATATACTACCTTATATATAACCTTACTACTATCTATTATATAAAGAATATTAGTACCTATAGGCACTATTATCTCTCTTATATATAGTCTAACTATAGCTACTAACTTATAAATCTCTTATTACTTATATAAATCTTACGCCTTACTAATATAACTTAGATCCCTAAGGCCTCTTTAGGCCTCTATAAGGTAATATCTATTACTACTTACACTACTACCCTAACTACCTCTAGCTTTATAAAGTATACCTCTTTTTAGCTAGCTATTAAGGCCTAAGAGGTTATAACTAACTTAGAGTAAGAGGCGTAAAAAAGCACTAAAAAGATATATAAAAAGCATACCTATAGTACGTCTAATAATATACCCCTTACGCCTACTATACTTACTTTCTTTTTTCTAGCTTTTATTACTACTACTACTACTACCTAGGCTACTACTACTACTACTAGCGCTATACGTAGTAAGGTTACTTCCTACCTAAGTAGTCTTATAGCTACCTAAAGTAAGCACCTTATTATTATAGTTAAAGAGATCTTAGTCTCTTTTAAAAAAGTAAGTACTAGTCTTATTCTCTCTCCTATTATTATAGGCTAGGTTTATATAAAGTAGTAGAGTTATTAACTATAGGTAGAAGTTAGTTAGTTATATTATTTCTACCTACCCCCTCCCCCTTAGGTAGGTAGTAGCTCCCTCTTTTCTATCTTATAATTATCTTTTATTTAGTTAATATATTCTAAGCCTATTAGTTAGGATACTAGTAGCCCCCCTAAGGTTTACCTAGTAAGCCTTATCTTAGGCCTATATCTTCTAACTTTACGCTAGCCCTTTAGCTAGTAGACTAACTATTTAGTCTTAATATAATCCCCTCCCCTCCTAAGCCTTACCTTAAGGCTTCTTATTATAAAGCTAGTAGTCTACTACTAGTCCCCTACCTATTATTTAAGTAAGAGGTCTAGAGAACCTCTTACTTTAGCCTTATACTTAGATATAGCGTTATTCTTCTAGCTAACGCTATAATCCTTATACTTAACTATAATATTTATTATAGGCTAGGTAATTTCCTTATAATTACTTTCTATATCTACTAAAGGCTAATATAGTAAATAACCTTTTAGTAGCCTACTATACTCCCTTATATATAAGACTAATACTTAATTATTACTTACTATAGACTAAAATATTACTATTACTATATAATAAGCTTTTTATCTATAGTTTCTTTTAAATTTATACTTAAATAGGGCTTACTACTTACCTCTATTTCTCTCTATATACTTATTACACCTTTAGTATAAGTATTATTATTACTATATAATAAGCTTTTTACCTATAGTTTCTCTTAAATTTATACTTAAATAGGGCTAGCTACTTACCTCTATTTTTCTTTTATATACTTATTATACTTCTAATACCCCTTTATATTACCTTTTTTATTTATCTTCTAGGACTTTTTCCTTATTAGCGCTTTTACCTTTATCTTATTATTAGTACCTATTACTTCTTAATCTAAAGGGTTATTTAGTAGTATCTTTATTTAGCCTTTTATTATTCTAAATAAGTACGCCTTAACTTATATTATTTTTATAATAGTTATAATATTAGGTTTTATTATTAAGTAAAGGCGCTAGTACTTCCTTACGTACTCCTTACTAACGCCTCTATTAGTAAATCTTTACGTCTTTAGGGCTAGAAGTTAATATTATATCTTACCTATATAACTAATGCTTAGCTAGAATAGCTAGTCTCTTCTCTTTTAACTTTTGTTTTTCTTTTCTTTTTTTCTTTTTCTTTTTATAATATCTTTATATTACTATTACTTTATTTTTATTTTTTTATTATACTACTATTACTAATAGTAGTAGTAGTACTTTTACTAATACTACTAGCTTTTTTACTACTACTATATTTACTACTACTATACTATTTACTACTATTATACTACTACTACTACTACTTATAAAACCTATAGGCTTCTTTAGTAGCTTACTACTACCCCCCCTTACTACTACTAATAATAGTAACTATAATAGTACTTCTATATATACTATTCCTTACTACTACTGCCTTTAGTAAATAGTTATTTAGTACTTAGACCTTTTAGATACTATTAAAAAACTTATTTACTATATTAAAACTACCTATAAGTCTTTTACTCCCTTAATACCTCTTTAAACCCCCTTTTATTTCTAACTATTACAGCTACTAGTAATAAGTATACCTATTATACTATTATATATAGTAAGAAGTATATTTCTATAAGTTATCCTCCTTTATATTAGCTACTTCTATAGCTACTAAGCTTTAACTAACCTACTATAGGCTACTTATACTACTTTTACTACTACTTTTACTTTTAAAAATATTTTTAAGGACTTACGTAATAAAACTAACCTTTATACTACCTTCTACCTTAAGGCTATAAGTACTTTAATACCTCTTTACTACCCCTTTATTCTTTATTAACCCTATTTATTATTAAATAAGATTAAAAAGGCTTAGACCTTAGGTAAAAAGGCCTTTTAGAAAAAGGCTAACGCTACTAAAGCCCCTAACTCTAAGCGTAAGGCTAAAGTAAAAAAAGAGAAGTAGCTTCTTTACTATTATAAGGTTTTTACCTTTAAAAGTACTACTACTACTACTAAGCGTTAGGCTAAAGTAGCTAAGTCTTTAACTAAAACTACTAAAGTTACTACTATAGCTATTAAGGCTTATACTACTACTTTTTAGAAGTAAACCTAAGCTATTTAAGCCTAAAGCGCCTTTTTTATAAAGTAGATAGCTTTTTATACCTATATAGTATATAATTCTTTACTTCCCCCTTAATACCCCTTATAACCTAACACCTCTTAATAGTATATAAATAATCTTAACTCTAAGGCTAAAAAGAATAAAGCCTTTAGCTAAGTAGAGTTAGAGGTAAAAAAGTTAGAAGAGGAGTTAGATAATCCTAACGCTTAGTTCTTTCTTCCTCTTACTACCTTACTAATACCCCCCCTAAGGTATATCTTAGGTTTTATTATTTATTATTTTCTTTTTACCTACCCTCTTAAGCTTAAAATACTTAGTCTTAGGCTAACTATACTTTTTAGCTTTTATACTAAAATATAATAAAAGTAGCTTTTATACTATATAACTATTTACTAAGTATTTCCCTCTTAATACTCCTTTAGTAATACTTCTTTTATATTCCTACTATTAATTTAAACTACTACCTTTTTTTTACTATATCTCTTTTTTTACTTTACTAGTAACCTTTTAGTAAAATACTTTTTTATATTTATCTTTTAAACTTTACTATAGGTTTCTTTATAGTTTTTATAAGTTTTCTTTTTTACTATATTCTTTCTACTTAATTAGATATTAGTAGTTTTTTAGTAGCTTTTAGTAGCTTACTACTACTTTTACTTTATAAACGTCTTTTTTTTCTTTTTTAATAAGTATTTCTTTACTTTCTTCCTTAGTACTATAAAACTTTTCTAGTTATAATAGTAAGAATATATTATATATTTAGTACTTAGATTATAGATTTAATTTATATATAGCGCCTCTATTAACTACCTATATAATTCTAAAAGGTCTTAAGTATTTATTTAAAAGCTTTTATAATAGTTATTTTTAGTAAATATTATAAGTTACTAAGAGGACTTTTTCTCTTACTTTAAACTTAATTTTAGTTCTCTTCTTATTATACTATTTTATATAGGTGTTATTTAACTAGCTTAGTAACTACTATACCTTTTCTTTTTACTATTATAACTAACTAACTCTCTCTTTAGCTATAAGGATAATTATCTATTTAGGTTTATTACTTTAAATATTATAAAGACCTTTTAGCTAGTATCCTATTAAGGCCTCTACTAATAGTATACTAATAGTACTATAGTAAGTACTATTATAAATAAACTATACTATTAGAAGCTAGTCTACCTAGTTATTCTACTTAATATTATAGTAAGCTTATAGAAAGTATTCTATATTTTAATTTTATTATTCTATTTATCTATTAGTTTATAGGTAATACACTATACTTAGTTTCTTTATAATAGCTAACTAATAGTATACCTCTACCTAAAAGCAGCTTATAAATAGTAATCCTTAATCTAAAATAAATAACTTTAGTACCTTATATAATATTATAACCCTTTTAACTAGAATTATTACTAGTATATCTACTATTATTACCTTATAGGTAGAAATATATAGAGTATACTTTATTAGTTAGTTAACTACTACTAAGATACTATTAAAATTATTCTCTTTCTTCCTTTCTAACTTTAGAAGCTTTATAATAAAGTTAAGTAAAATACTTTACTATAGTTAGGTAGGCACTAGTAGGCTCCTAAGGGCTCTATAAGGTATATAGTGTTAGGGCTTAGTCTACTAATAAATAGTATATATCTTAACGTACTCTTTAACATCCTTTTTTATTACTTTTTAAAAGAATAACTTAGCTAGCTGCTTTATTATATAGCTATACCTTAGGTAACTACTAGTTAGTTTATTATAAAATACTATTAGTATCTCTATTTATAACTTAATATTTTTTAAGACTACTACTTATCTATTATATCTAACTATTTCTTTTATATCTTTACTTTAGTTTACTTACTACTACTACGCTAATCCCTATAAGTCTAGGTCTTCTTTTTATTCTACTATTACCTCCTCCTCTAGCTTAAGTATTAGATCTTTAGGTAGAAGTAGTTAACTTAGGTTTATTAGTACCCCCTTAGTAGCTTATATATACTTTATCTTTACTACCCTAGGTATAAAACCTTTTAAAAAGTCTTTTAAAAATATACTTCTTTTATAATTAACCTCTTTATTAAAAGGCTAGTAGTCTAGGCGCTAAAATAACCTATCTACTAGGTTTAATTTCCTAAAGTAGTATTTAATCTTAAAGTTAAATATTATAAGATTCTATAATATTTAGCTTTAGCGTCTACTTAACTAGGGTTTATTAGTAAGGTAGTAGTGCTTTAGGTAATTAGTTAGAAAGACTATTTAATACTAGTTATATAAGAAGAAGTAGTACTACTACTATATAGCTTTATAAATAGCTTATAGCTTTACCTTTAGTATACTATATTAAAGCTTAGCCCTTTTTAGTTTTTATAATATATATATTATAAGGTACTATTAATAATTATAAAGCTAGTATAAAACTACTTTAATTATAAAAATAGAAGTATTTATCTTAACTTAAATAGGTAGCTTTAAGTTAAAATAGCGTAGTACTAAAGCTATAATAAAAAGGTTTTTAAGTCTTTAAAACGCCTTTAGTACTCTCTTAGTAATCTCTAGAGAATACCTCTTTTTTATAGTTAGTAGATTAGTTAATAAGGTATATACCTTTATATAATTATAAATAAACTAGTAATAATACCTAGTAAACCTTAAGAAGACCTATATATTATAGATACTAGTAAGTACTAGCTACTTTATAATAGCTTATATATAGTCTTACTTTATAGTAATACTATCTTTTACTACTATAAATCCTAAGAACCTAATAGACTACTTATAAAACTTATACTTCTTAAGGTTAGCTACTAACCTAGTAGTATTTAGCTTCCTAAGCACCTAGTTTACTATAGCTATATATAATTCCTAGTCTTTTAAAAAGATTAAGATATTATCTAAATAGATAATATAGATAATATCTACTAACCTTACTAAAGCGTTATTAATATAGGCCTAAAAGGTAGCTAGTATATTAACTAGTCTAAAAGGTATAACCTTACATTTATAATAGCTATAATATATATAGAAAGCTATTTTCTACTTATCTCTTTTATAAATACCTACTTAATAGTACTTATCCTTTAAATCTAGCTTAGTATACTATTTTACTTTAAATAAAGAGTTAAAGATCTTAGTAATTAGTAGTAGTAGCGTCTAATTCTTAGTAGTAATATAGTTAAGCCTCTAGTAGTTAATATAAAGCCTTAACTTACCCTTTTTCTTAGGTATAAATAGGATTAGTATACCTACTAGGCTTTTAGATTACTAGATCTAACCTTTTACTAAGGCCTTCTCTAGATATTCCTTAAGCTTAGTAAGCTTTAGCTTTACTAGTTAGTAAATAAAGCCTTATAGGGGTTTTACTTCTAGTTTTAAGTTAATAGTATATACTTTATCCCTTATACCTTTTTAGTATTTTATTACTTTAAAGATATAGGCTTATTCTATATACTTAGGAGGTAGACTTAGCTTCTCCTTTAGCTTAATAGTAGTATATATATACTAAACCTTTATTTTTATTATAAAGGTTACTTTAGCGTTTTTTAATACCTTCTTAATAGCCTTTTTACCTACTACCTACTTTACGTTTTTACCCTTTAGCTAATATATTTAGTTAAGTATCTCTTAGCTTAGGTTAGAAGATACTACTCTCTCCTAAGGGATACTTTAGATTATAATATAATCCTTATCTAAAGTAGACACCTAAAATAGGTATACTTTTATCTTCTTAGTACTAAAGTTATCTATTATTTATATAGTATTATAAAAGAATAACGCTATTAATTATAAGAAGTAATTAACGCTTTATATTATATATACCTTATAATACACCCCTCTAGATTATAGAGATTCTATTTATATAGTCTAACTGCCTATATAATTACTAGGTTAATAAGGAAGCTTAAGACCCCCTTAGATCTATAATTAAGGGATGTCTATAGTGTTTATAAAACTTAAACCTATAGGGTCTATAACACTTAGACGCTAACTACACTTACCTTTAACTATTCTAGTATAAGGCTTATAAAGTAAACTAGGCTTATAACTATTATAAAAAAACAACGCCGTTAATTATATATAGTAATTAACGCCTTATATTATATATACCTTATAATATATAGTTAGGACTTCTTAACTATAATTAAAAGCTTTTAATCCCTATAGGCCTTATAGCGCTAGTTTATTACTAACTTATAGTAGATAACCTATTTATAATACTACTTTCTAATTAACTATATTATAATTTATACCTATATTAATTAATACTTTCCCCTTTTTTTATACCCCCTTAATTCTTACCTATAGGGTTACTTTAAATCTCTAGTAGCCTAAAGCCTATTTCTATAGTATATTAATTATATTTACCCCTATAGCTTCTCTTATCTTAGTATATCTTTTACCTAAATACCTAGGTTATCTATAGTAGTAATACTTAGGCTTTTAGTATTAGTTAGAATAGTAGCTTTTATTTCTATAATTATAGTATATAATAAAGGCTTAGTTATATACTAGTCCCCTTTTAGTTAGTTATATACTACTCTTTTATTTTATTTAGCTTAGTTTATTTAGTTTATTAGTTAGTAGTATAAAAGTACCTAATAGCTTACTTTTAACCTTTATAGTTATATAAAGTAGTTCTTAAGATAGCTACTAGCTAGGCCTCCTTAGTATACTACTTTAGTAGTTAGTATTTATAAGAGCCTTTTATTAGATTCTTCTTATTATCTCTACTTACTTAGCTATATTATCTAATACCTCTTAAGTATTTAGTAGCCTATAAGCTATAACTTTATTTTATAAGTTAGAGAGGATATAGTTAATAATATTAATTACTTATAGCCTCTTTAGTAGTTAGTCTAGGTACTCTACCTTTAGCGCTTTATATTAGTTAATAAAAACCTAATATAATTACCTAGGTTTTTAGCGTTTATCTTTTAGTTTTAAAACTATATTATATACCTATATATTCTTATTAGCTACGCTATTATATAGCTACTTCTTTATAATAGACTAAGTAACCTTTATTTAGTTATTTCTAAAGTGTATATCTATATATATTACCTATTAGTAGCCTATTAGTCTCTCTAAATATACTTCTATATAAAGTACTTTATTACTATTATTTTTTATACTACTTAAGGTAAATTAACCTATAAGCTTAAACTAAAAGTCTACTAGTTTAGCCTAGCTTCCTCTCTTATATTAAAGGGGTACTAATTACTTTCCCTAATTATCTAATTAGTATTACTTAAGGGCTACCTACTAATTAGCTAGTACCTCTCTATTAAGTAGTACGTTAGGGTTACCCTTATTCTAAAGTACTATAATTATTTCTATATTCTTTTTAACACAGCCCTCCTAGCAGCTATTCTAGATCTAATAGGAATAGTTAGGCTGTAATAGTAGTAGAGTATTACACTAGCGTCTTATAAAGTAACGTAGTATAAAAGTAAAAAATAATAGAAATAAGTAATAATAAGGAAACTAAATAGAAGTTATAAAATAAAAGATAGGTCTTAGAAGTAAGGTATTATTATAGTTAACCTTCCTACTAGAGGAGGTTAATAGCGTAAAGGATTA
Organism: Colletotrichum cereale; assembly: GCA_034509685.1. Classification (NCBI taxonomy): domain Eukaryota; kingdom Fungi; phylum Ascomycota; class Sordariomycetes; order Glomerellales; family Glomerellaceae; genus Colletotrichum; species Colletotrichum cereale. The sequence goes on along the minus strand of JASUDE010000315.1, from coordinate 29,192 downwards.
TATACTCTATAGGTATATAAATATATATATACCTATAGGGATATCCTCTTTTAGCCTATCTATCTACCTTATTCTATAATAAGTACCCCCCTTTAGAAGAAAAACTTATCCTAAGTATACTAGACTATAGAAAAAAAAGTTACTATTAATCTACTATATTATCTACTACCTTTCTCTTATATCTTATATATTCCTCTTTTACTTATTATCTTTAAAATTAATTCCTATAGTATAGCGCTTCTTACTACTACCTTAAGCTAAGGTAGCTAGTAAGTTAGGTTAGTATATATACTTAGTGGTACGCTAGGGAATTATAACTAATAGGGTATAAGTAAATTAAGAAGCTAAAGTAAGCGTGTAGGCATCCCTAATAGTATTAAAAAGTTTCTCCTCTATACTAGTAACCTTATTAACTAAGGCTTTAAACTTATTACCTTTAAACTTATTAAAGGTATTAAGGTTATTAGCCTTTTTATTAAGTAGGGTAACCTTCTAAGTTAGCTTCTAAAGTTAATAGTTAAGGCTGTTAATAAGGGCCTTTAGATACTTAGATTTCTTAGCCTTTTTATATAGATTTTTAGTAATCTAGTAAATACTATTAAAGTACTTCTTAATAACTAGCTTATAAGACTTAGTAGTAGCTACTACTATATTAGTAATCTTATAGGTAACGTTAGCCTTAGCGATATAGTTATTAACTTTTATATCTAGATTAGTAATATAGTTTTAAATTATATTAAAGAGAATAGTCTAGCTTTAGGTATTATACGTATATATAATCTTTAGGATAAAAATTAAGTCTAATTACTAAAGTAGTAGAAAAGTATCTATAACCTTAGAGTTACTTTATTCTACTTAGTATATAAAGGTAAAGCTAATTAATACTATATAGGAGGGAAGGTTACTAGACTAAAGCTTATTCTTTTTATACATAGAAAGTATATTCTCTATAGGGGTAGTAACTATTTAGTAGAAGTATACGTTAGATAAAAGGGAAGTATACTAGTTAGTAATACTATTCTTATAATAGTTATAGAAATCCTCTAGCTAAATATAAATCTTATAGATAAAGGTGTTATTAGTATAGTCTTTAACTACCTCCTTAAAGCGCTTAATAGCCTTAGTGTAACTAGGGATACTAAACTCCTTCTTATTAGTAGTTTTAGAAGTATTCTTCTTAATAGCTTTGCCTATGTTTTTCTTTAGGGTTACTAGGTTAGTTAGTATGCCTAGCGTAATATAAGCTTTAGTCTTTATATTACTATAAATCTTAGTAAGAGTAGTACTATTAAGGCTGCTACCTATAGTATAGATATACTTATTAACTATTTTATAGTAAGTAACCTTAAATACGTAACGCTTTATATGTTTCTTATGCTTTAGTTTAGCTTTATAGTCCTTAATATATTATAAGGTTTCCTTAGCGTCTTCCTCTATTTTATAAGGTATATTATAAAGGTTAGTATTAGTAGAGGAGATAGACGACTTAGAGTTATTACTAGAGTCCTTATTATAGCTAGTGTTTACTTTATTAGTATTAATAACTATAGTGTTTATAGTATTATAGTTATTAATATAGCGTTAGTTTCTAGTAGAAGAGGTTCCTTAAGTAGTAGGGATATTAACTAATTTAAAGGTAGACTTTAGGGGGTGTAATAACTACTAGGTCTAGGTTTAGTTAGTAGTCTTAGTAGTCTTATTATTAATAAAGGGGTTAAAGTTAATCTTATTTTAGTTTATAGGATTGTTAGGAATAGGCGAAAAGCGCTAGGGATCTACTATAGTAGCTTACTACGTAGTTCTTAGTAAAGTATACTAAAAGGGAGTATAAGTCTTATTATATTACTTTATAATAAGTAAAGGGAAAGTAGTAAATAGAAGTATTAGAAGGTAGTAAAAAGTAAAGAAATTATAAGGTTTATATTTATAATAAATAGTATATAAAAAAGGAAAAATAGAGGGTTAGTAGGTAGGTAAGTTAATATACCTTTTTTTAGCTACTAGCTGTTAAAGGTAAAGAAGGTATAACTACCTATTATAAGTAGGTATTTCTTCCTCCTTTTAAAAGGAAAAATAAACGTAGTTATTCTAATAAAAACTATTATAGAAACCATATATCTTAATAAAGAAAAACAGGCTAAAGGCCTTTTTATAAGTTATTATTACTCTTATTAAGAGAATAAATACTTTATTATTATTAAAACTAAATTAAAGACTATAGGATTCCCTAAGGCGTTTATAATACTTTATAAATCGTCTATAGACGTCTATAATAGGGTCTAAAGGAAGTTAGCTAAGGCTAGTTTTTATCCTTACTTCTTTATATACTTAGTAGCCTAATTAATTAGTTATTTTTCCTTATAAGTCTTAACGAGGTTACTAGCGTTAGGCTTAAGATTCTTATAAGGTTCCTATATATTAGAAGCTAGTAAGTACCTTTTCTACTTAATAAGATACTTAACTAATAGCTAGGCTTTCCTTTAGGTTACCCTATAATTTATAATTCTCTTAACTTTATATTCCTTTATTCTATTAACTTTTACTAGTTTAAAAGGGATCTCCTTATAATTAAATAGGTCTTCTCTATCTAGCGCTTTCTATAACTATATTATTAATACTACTAAGTAAACTCTCTAGTAGGCTAGTAAGTTAAGTTTATAAGCGCTAGGCCTAACTACCTAAGTAATATAGAAAGGTTTAGTACGCTATAGAGACTACTTCCTCTTAGGTTTTCTAGGTAGTAAATATCTTTTACTAAGGTAGAAAATACCTTATTACCTATAGTAAAGTTTACTAGGTAATAGTATTAGTTATATTACTTCTTTCTTATTACTTCTACTATATTAATAAGAGTCTATACTTCTACTTAGTAAGTATTATATAATATATTAATTAATTCTAATAGGATCCTCTTCTTACTAATATACTTTAATATAGTTTTAAAGTAAAACCCTAGTACTAGTTTATTTAGTAATTAGCTTATTATTATAGTAAGTAAGTTATTAAGAGAGTGTTAGAGGGATAGTAAGATAATAATTTATAGTATATTAGGGTTAGTATATATATAGAAACAAATAGTAATCTTAACTATTTAGTTTATTCTCTTACTCTATCTATTAGTCTAAAGGTAATACGTAGTAGAAATAAGTAATCTTGCCTTTAGGGCCTTAAAGATCCCTACTTACACTACTAAAATAAACTTTAGGTTATAATTACTAATAATAGTATTTAGTAAGCCCTAGTTATATAATATAAGCGTTTAAAAAAGTACTTAGGCCTACTAGTAAGCTTTATACTTAGTGTAACCTAAGATAAGTAGAACTTTTTTACTAAACTTATACGTTATAGTATAGAGGTAGTTAAATATATTAAAATTAGGTAATACTTAGAAACTATTTTAGGTTAGGACTTTTAGTATATTAGTAATAAAGTCTATAGATATAGTGTAATATAGGATACTAAGCGTTATAATAGGTTAGAGAGATCTAATAGGTTTCTAGTAATCTATTTAGTTACCTTAGTACGCTAGGTAATAGGTAATATATATCTTAATAAGCTTTACCTTCCTATAGATATAGAAGTTCTAAAGTTCTATAAGTATTCTTTTATACCTAAAGTAAAACTTCTTATTATAAGTAAAAGTAAAAACCCTTCTTACTAAAGGCTTTAAAATATAAAGTCTCTTTATTCTATCTATAGATATATAAAATATTAGTCTATAGTTATTAATTCCCTATAGGAGGATAGCTACCTAGGGTTATTATTACTTTTCTTAAGGTAGTTATTAATCTCTTTCTACTTTATCTAGAGTTATATACTTACGTCTATCTACCTATATTTACTAAATCTAATTCCTTAGATTCCTTAGCTTCTTATTACTTTAGTATCCCTTAATAATTTCCTATATAAACTTATTATTAACTTATACTATAGTTATAGTAGCTTTCTTATGTTTTAGGGGTTTATTACTTATATATTATACTATAGCTACTACTTCTACATTATTATTATTATTAATATCTATAAGTTTATCTTTATAAAGGAAATACTTAAATAGGTTAGGTCTTATAACTAGTAGGTAGAAAGGTATATTAGGTATAACGTTTAGCTTACTTAGTATATAAAAAATCTTTAGGTAGTACTAAGAGAGGTAGTTAGTAGTATTTATAAGCTTAAGATTTACCTTATTTAAGTTAAGGGTTCTTAGTAACGTATATATAATAATTCCTTTAGCTATTACGTAGTCTATAAGAATATTAACTTCTTAGTAGTTAGATTACACTAGTTTTCTAAGCTTCTTTATAGCCTATATAATAGCTATAATTTTAGCTTTTATAGTACTAAAACGTTTCTCTATTACTATTATAGATTAGGAAAAAAAAAGAATAAGTTTAACGTGTTTTATCTTTATATTAATACTAAGTATATTTTTACTATTCTAGTTATAATCTAACTAGAAAACTATAAGACTAAATCTACTAATATACGTATTAATCTTAAAGAATAGTAGTTTCTTAGGGTTATAGTAATATTATATCACCTAGTTATAAAGTTTCTCTTATAGTGTGTTTTATATATTAATCTCCTTAGGTAAGGGGTTAAATATCTCTTTTATAACGATTTTTATTTTTACCTAACACGTAGTGCTTAGCTTAATAACTTTATTTTATTTTAGTTAGGCTACTAATTTTATCTTCCTCTACTAAAAGGGTAACGTAATTATATTAAACTAAGGTAACCCTATATAAAGCTAGCTACTTATCCTAAAATATATCTTAAGGTTACGTAGGCTACGTAGGAAAACTAGCTTTTTAAACGTATAAATATAATTATCTATCTTATAGATACTCTTACTATCTATAACGTAACTAAAAAGCTTTATACTAAGGAAGCTAGTAAAGGACTTTTTTATATTAATATAGATTTAGTATTTATTAAGGATGTTTAAGACTATCTCTATATACTAAAGGTACTTTTTATTAGAGTTACTAAAGATTATAATATTATTAATATATATATAGATAAAGTGTTAATACTTAAAGAACAGTTAGTTTATAAAGCGCTAAGCGTACGCTAGGGAATTCTTAAATCCTATAATAGTAACGTTAGAATACTTAAGCCTATAGGGGCTAATTATTACTATTTTATCCTAGTGCTTAGAATATACGCTAAGCTAGTAGAAGAACTTAGTAGTATTTAATATTATTATGCGTTTTTTACCTCTTAAATAGCCTATAATTTCGTTTTAGTTTAGAAGAGAATAAACGTCTAGACTTACCTACTTATTAAGAGGTTATATATCTATAACTACTTAGCTTTTATCCTTTTTCCTATCTATATAGTATTTCTATATAATAAAAAGGGGGTATATAATAGAGGTAAGGCCTTATTACTAACTAATCTTCCCTAACTTATATTATTTATCCTAATAGGCGTTAAGGAACTCTATATCCTTAAGACCTAATAGGAAGACCTAGATATTCTACCTTTAGTTTTACTATCCCTTAATAAGGTTAATCTTTATATAGTCCTCGTTAGGAATAGGTACTATCCCTCTATTATAGTAGATATAGTATCTATTAAGTACTACCTTTATCTTACTAGTAAACTCCTTATTATTTATATAGATCTCTATACTATATTTATTAACTATTACTAGATATATCTTAGGCTTTATTATACTATATTTTAGTATTTCCTTTAGTATTAATATATCCTATAGGGTTTTTTTAGTATTATCTGCTTCTATAGTAAACTCTCCCATAGTATCTAGGAATTTATTAGTAACGTTAAGGAAATTTACTAAATTACTATAAGTAATAGTATTTAGTGTATCCTTACTAATTACCTAGGTAGTCTCTTTACCTTAGTTTAAGGCGATTTACACTACTTTTATACTTTTCTTAATAGTTATTAGTTCTACTATATTATTATATACTAGTATAACTTTTAGGGTTTTTAAATTAGTAATAGCGTTAAGGATATATATATATTTAGAGTATATATAGTATAGTTACTACTTCCTATTCTCTATAAATCTCTTTAGGAGGTTAATAAAGTTTATAGGGAGATACTTAAGTTCTTTTAGCTTAATAGTTACTATAAACTAGGAAGTAATCTATTATAACACTAAGTAGTAGTATTTAACTATAGTAGGGATTATTATATTATAGGAAGATTAGAGTTTTACCTACTTCTTATTAAAATCTACTACTATACTATAGTTATTATAGAATAGCGTTTCTAAAAGTAATTAGGCTAAGAGTTTCTTTATAACTTTAGCTATTATTATAGTATAAACCTTTACTTTTATACCTTTTACTATACTAATAATATATATATTAAAAGTAACGTTTTTTAAGAGTATAAAAGATAACCTAACTACACCTACTTTTCATAACTCTATAGGTAAAAATCATAGATTCTTAGTAAACTTTTTTACCTATTCTTACTTTACTAAGATAACTAATACTCCTATATTAATATAAATAAAGTAATCTTCTAAGTTCTTATTAGTATATACCTTAATCTAAAGATAGGTACGCTTATAGCGTCTATACTTCTTATTAGGTTTAATAACTACTTTAAAGACTTCTTTTAGTTAAAAGGTAAAATTTATAGTATTATTATATTAGTTTATTCCTTTATTAGGTTCTATAACTAAGTCCTCTAAGGAAACTAATAGTATAAAATACGTTATTATTATAGCTAAAAAGTTATTATCTAAAAGCGTTTAAGTAAGGTACTCTTTAACCTTACTTTATAATAGGGTATAGTTATTACTAGGTTTAATAACCTCCTTTTATTCTTTAGGTAATAGTGCCTCTTACTTTAATAAGGGGGTAATAAAGTTTATACTCTTTATCTTACGTAAAGAGACTTTTTTAGTGCCTTTAAGAATATACCTATTATCTATAAGTTTATTAATATAAATCTAAACGTTCTTATTATTTTCTTATATAAATTATACGTTATTACACCTATTAATTTTTTAGGTATAACGTATACGTTATCTCTATCTACCTCCTCGCTTAACTTCCTACTAGGGTTATTAATCTTTTATATAACGTTTAGTATTATCTTAGTAGTCTTCTTTTTAGTAGTTATTATAGGATTAGTATCCTCTATAGTTTCTATAGTAATTTCTACAATATCTATAGTTATCTTAACTACGCTAATTGTTTCTACTACTTAATCCTTAAAATATAGTCTCTTTCTTATTATCTTTAGAGGGGTCTTTATTATAGGGTTTTAGGTAACTAGCCTATAAGGCTTTTAGGTAAACTGTTATATTTCCTTAGTATACTATATCTTTACTATTATAGTTAGTAGTATTATTAACGTATACTAGGTTATATTAAGATCTAGGCGCTATATCTTATAGTACTTTATGTTATTTCTTAGTATAGGTAATATATCTATCTAAAGAGTTATTATCCTTAGGCTTATAAAGGAACTATTTAAGCTATAAGGTAAGGTTATTATAAAACCTTATTAGCTATTAACGTTAGGTTTAATCTCCCTATACTCTTACGTGCTTAAAGTAGCTCTAAGTAAATATATAAATATTACTTTAGCTATTAATTTTCTTTATAGTAAAGTAGTTTTCTTAGAACTACTTTTTAGCGTCTACTAAAGTAAAGCTAAAGCGTTTTTTAATCTATTAAGTAATAGTAGCTTATCCTTACTATCTTAGCTATTACTATTCTCTAGTTATAAGTTAAAATTCCTACTAGTTTTAGGCTTATCCCCTAAGGTACTAGTAAATCGTCTAACTAAAGTACTATAGTAATAAAGTATTATAGTATACTACCTTAATAGCCTAAGTCTATAACTTTACGTTATAGTAGTAAGTTATATAGTAGTTATAAAAGATAAAGTTTAGTAAGTAACGCTTTATATTAGTATTTAGCTAGAAAATACTAACCCTTATAGGTATCTATAAATAGGTTAAGGTATATCTTAAGGTATTTATACTATTAGATAATATCCTAGAGATTTATATTTAGTATACTATAATATAAAAAAACGTATCTATAAACTAAAATATATTTAGTAGTAGTATTAGTATTACTACTAAATAAGGGATATTTACTATTAGTTATCTTTACCCTCCTATAGGTATTAATAGCTAGAGAGTTAAAATCCCTAGCTATTAGGGAGGTAAGTAGTAAGAGAATACTTATATCTACCTTACTATTATATCTAAAGGGGTAAAGTATATCCTTTATATAAAGACATTTAGTAGTATACCTAGGTATAGTAGTATAACTAGGGGTATTAGGTATATAGCTAGTCCTTAGGGGTAAGGTAGCGTGTATACTATCTACCTTAAGGGGGGGGGTTAATAAGCTAAACCTAGTAGTATCTAAGTAGGCTAAAAGCCTAGTATACTTAGTCTATAAGGGTAGTAACTTATACTAGCTAGGAAACCGCTAGGTATTAGGAATTATATTAAGAAGAGTAGTTATTAGACCCCTATAGCTAGTAGTAATAAAGTTAACTATTATTATATATTATATTATACTAAAGGGGGTTAAATTAGCTAGCTAGCTATTTAGTATTATTCTACTAGTAGGCTAGTATTTTACTTAGGTAGGCCTATAATTTCTAATTCTTTACTTTTTAGTAAACGCTACGTTATATTAGAATCTTTTAGTGCTTTAGGTAGGGATACTATAGGAGGGCTATCCTTATATCTATTATAGAATTCTCCTATAGTCTTATTAACCCTTAAGTTAGGTTGTTAAGGAAGAATTTTCCTTAGGGGTTTTAAAACCTACTTAGTTATCTTTCTTTCTAATATAACTAGGTTTTCTAATAACTAAAAGGTCTAGGAATTTATTTATAAGAGCAGTATAGGTAATCTATTAGTAAATAATCTTAAGGAAACTACTAGGTTTTATCTTATGTTATTAATAATCCTTTTTACTATCTTAACAGTAGATTTAACCTAATAGTTATTATTAGCGTATTTATTATCTAAGTAGAAGTCTATATTCTACCTATTAGTTTTATAGTATAGTATGTTACTATTAAACTTTATAAATATAAGGTTAAAGATATTATCTTATAGACTTTTAGGAAAACTCCTTATAACTTTATATAATAGAAACCATTTAAGCTACGTGTATAGTTACTATAACTTAGTAATATGCTTTAGCTAAAAGAGCTTACTTATACTGCTTTTAAAGTCTTAGAACTTCTATTAGGGTAAAGGTATATCTTTACCTTAAGTTAGTAAAGAAAAAGAAAATATTATAAGGTATAAACTAAAGTAGTTATACTACTACTTAATATAGCCCTTCTAGTAGCTATTTTAGATCTAATAGGAATAGTTAGGCTGTAATAGTAGTAGAGTATTATACTAGCGTCTTATAAAGTAATATAGTATAAAGGTAAAGAATAATAGAAATAAGTAATAATAAGGAAACTAAATAGAGGTTATAAAATAAAAGATAGGTTTTAGAAGTAAGGTATTATTATAGTTAACCTTCCTGCTAGAGGAGGTTAATAGCGTAGAGGATTATATACTCTATAGGTATGTAAATATACACGTGCCTATAGGGATATCCTCTTCTAGCCTATCTATCTACCTTATTCTATAACACTTTTACTTTTAGGCCTTAACTATCTCTACTTATATTAAGGCTTATACTTAGGCTATAGTTATTTTCTTTATAACTTTATAACTATAATTAGTAATAATAGGGGTAATAGTATCCTCTAGGTTATTACTAGTAGCGCCTTAGGTATCCCTACTATTATAGTTATTCTAACTAATAGGATCTTAGTAGATTAAAGCCTTTTTAGTATTTATTATACTAGTTTCTTTATTATTTTATCTATTATAGGTATTATCCTTTTAGTAAGTTACTAGGGTTCTTTTAAGTACTATTATTACTCTACTAGTTAATACGCCTAAGGTTAAGTAGAGGTAGAAACGTATTATAAGCTAGGTTTATATAAAGTAGTAAAGTTATTAACTATAGGTAGGGGTTAGTTAGTTATATTATTTCTATCTACCCCCTCCCCCTTAAGTAGGTAGTAGCTTCCTTTTTTCTATCTTATAATTATCCTTTATTTAGTTAATATATTCTAAGCCTGTCGGTTAGGACGCTAGTAGCCCCCGTAAGGGTTACCTAGTAAGCCTTATCTTAGGCCTACGTCTTCTAACCTTACGCTAGCCCCTTAGCTAGTAGACTAACTATTTAGTCCTAACACCTATATAACTCTTATACTAACTTTATATCCTTAGTTTATTAACTTTATTACTACTAACCTTAGTTATAGCCTCTCCCTTAAGCTAAAAGACTTTTAGTAGGGGAGTCTCTTATATACTTTAAGTATGCTTATTCTATATAGCTTTACTACTTACCTTATAAGGCTTAGTTATTTTTTATAGGCTATAGCCCTTTAATAGAGATTTATTACTTATCTACTTATTATATATCCTTATCTTTTTTTATATATATATATTATCTTTATTATAAACGTTAATAGGTTTATACTTCTCTTTAAAGGAGTCTAAGGCTATAGTGTTTTTAACTAATTTAATAGGTTTCTATATAGCTTTAGTAAAACCCTCTTAATATACTAGCGCTTAGTGTGTTTTTATTTTTCTTTCACTATACTATTATATACTAATTATTTTTATAACGCAATATTCTTTCTTACTATTTTCTATTATAGGGGGAGGTTATATATTATAGGCTTTTTAGCTTAGTAATAGGTTACTTCTAGCGTAGTATAATAGTTCTATATAAAATTAATTATAAATATTACTAGGTATATTAAGTTTAACTATAAGAGAGCTAATTACTTTAGTAACTTAGTAATAGTAGTATAGCTAATTAAGCTTATAGTTTAGTTATAAAAAGTAATAGTTATATATTAATAGCTATACCTTATTACTTACTTTAAACCTTTTAGCTACGCTTTACTACTTATTAGCTAACTCTTTAGTTTATTACTAGGCTATAGCTATTACTACTTATACTATTAAAGTTACTTTAGTTATTCATTATATAAGTTATTTAGTAACCTTTTTATATATATCTGCTATCTTTAGTATATTCTCTTTAACTATAATAAGGTCTATATAGTAACTATATTTTATAAAGAAGAGGCTTAACCTAGTTACTAATATAGTATAGTTATTAATTACTAGTTATATAACTAGTGTTTAACACACTTAATACTCTTAAAAGTAACTTATATAGGTGCGTAACGTTACTTAAATCTCTTAGTTTCAGCGCTTAGTAGCCTTATTACTTTATAAATAATATAATATACTTAGTCTTTACCATATACCTATAAGTATATAAAACTTACGCTAGAACTTACTTATTTAGTTACTCCCCTTATTACTAATAATACTCTTTAGTATATTATAAAAGTAGTAATAGTAACTTAGGAATCTTTTAGTATACACCTCTATATCTATTATTACTATTAGCTTAAGTGTTACTAATTTTCCTAAGTAGTTTATAATAACCTATATATTAGTAGTATAGTTAGGGCTAGATAGTAAGAGGTCTATAATAAAGTCTATTAAGAGATTACTTTTTAAGCGCTTAGGTATACTTAGTAGTTATAAAAGGCCTTTTTTTATATTACACTAGATTTTACTACTTTTATATATATTATAGTTATAAATAAAGTACTATACTATCTATAACTAACCTAGCTAGTAAAACCTTTATGAAAGTATCTTTAGGGTACTATTTCTACTAAAGTACCTAGTTATAGTTAAATTATAGCTTTATTATACTAACTAGGTATATAGGCTATTAAAAGGGGAATTAAGGTTATTATTACCTAGCACCTATATCCTCCCCCTTTAGGTAAGCTATTTTATATTCCTAAGATAGTAGTTTATAATTTAAATATATAACTATTATAGAATAAGGTAGATAGATAGGCTAGAGGAGGACATCCCTATAGGCACGTGTATATTTACATACCTATAGAGTATATAATCCTCTACACTATTAACCTCCTCTAGTAAGAAGGTTAACTATAAGAATACTTTACTTTAGAAACCTACCTTTTATTTTATAACCTCTATTTAGTTTCTTTATTATTACTTACTTCTATTATTTTTTACTTTTATACTATATTACTTTATAAAACGCTAGTATAATACTTTACTACTATTACAGCCTAACTATTCCTATTAGATTTAGAATAGCTACTAGGAAGGTTATATTAAGTAGTAGTATAACTACTTTAGTTTATACTTTATAATATTTTCTTTTTTTTACTAACCTATAGTAAAAATATACCTCTACCTTAATAGAAGTTCTAAGACTTTAAAAGTAGTATAAATAAGCTTTTTTAGCTAAAGTATATTACTAAGTTATAGTAATTATATATATAGCTTAAATAGTTTCTATTATATAAAGTTATAAGGAGTTTTTCTAAAAGTCTATAAGATAATATCTTTAACCTTATATTTATAAAGTATAATAGTAATATACTATACTATAGAACTAGTAGGTAGAATATAGACTTTTACCTAAATAATAGATATACTAATAATAACTACTAGGTTAAATCTACTATTAAGATAGTAAAAAGGATTATTAATAACGTAAGATAAAACCTAATAGTTTCCTTAAGATTATTTACTAATAGATTACCTATACTACTTTTATAAATAAATTCCTAAACCTCTTAGTTATTAGAAAACCTAATTATACTAGAAAAAAAGATAACTAAGTAGGTTCTAAAACCCCTAAAGAAAATTCTTCCTTAATAACCTAACTTAAGGGTTAATAAGACTATAGGAGAATTCTATAATAGATATAAGAAGAGCCCTCCTATAGTGTTTCTACCTAAAGTATTAGAAGATTTTAATATAATATAGCGTTTACTAAAAGGTAAAAAACTAGAAATTATAGGCTTACTTAGGTAAAATACTAGCCTATTAGTAGAATAATACTAAATAGCTAGCTAGCTAATTTAACCCCCTTTAGTATAATATAATATATAATAATAGTAAACCTTATTACTACTAGCTATAAGGGTTTAATAACTACCCTTTCTAATATAATTCCTAATGCCTAGTAGTTTCTTAGCTAATATAAGTTACTACCTTTATAAACTAGGTATACTAGGCTTTTAGTCTACTTAAATACTACTAGGTTTAGCTTATTAACCCCCCCCCTTAAGGTAGATAATATATATGCTACCTTACCCCTAAAAACTAGCTATATACTTAATACCTTTAGTTATACTACTATACCTAGGTATACTACTAAATATCCTTATATAAAGGATATACTTTACCTTATTAGATATAATAGTAAGGTAGATATATATATTTTCTTACTACTTACCTCTCTAATAGCTAGGGATTTTAACTCTCTAGCTGTTAATACCTATAGAAAGGTAGAGATAACTAATAGTAAATATCCTTTATCTAGTAGTAGTACTAATACTACTATTAAATATATTTTAGTTTATAGATATATTCTTTTATACTATAGTATACTAAATATAAATCTTTAGAATATTACCTAACTATATAAACACCTTAAGATACACCTTAACTAAATTATAAATACCTATAGGGGTTAGTATCTTCTAACTAAACGCTAATATAAAGCGTTACTTACTAAACCCTATTTTTTATAACTACTATATAACTTACTATTATAATATAAAGTTATAAACTTAGGCTGTTAAAGTAGTATACTATAATACCTTATTACTATAGTACTTTAGTTAGATAATTTACTAGTACCTTAGGGAATAAGCCTAAAACTAGTAGGAATTTTAACTTATAACTAAAGAATAGTAATAGCTAAAATAGTAAGGATAAGTAGCTATAGCTTAATAGATTAGAAAACGCTTTAGCTTTACTTTAGTAGATACTAAAAAGTAGTTCTAAAAAAACTACTTTACTATAAAGAAGATTAATAGCTAAAGCGATATTTATATATTTACTTAAAGCTACTTTAAGTATATAAGAGTATAAGGAGATTAAACCTAACGTTAATAGCTAATAAGGTTTTATAATAACCTTACCTTATAGCTTAGATAATTCCTTTATAAGCCTAAAGATAATAACTCTTTAGATAGATATATTACTTATACTAAGAAATAACGTAAAGCACTATAAAACGTAGTACCTAGATCTTAATATAACCTAGTATATATTAATAACGCTACTAACTATAATAGTAAAGATATAGTATACTAAGGAAATATAATAGTTTATTTAGAAGCCTTATAAGCTAATTACTTAGAACCTTATAATAAAAACCCCTTTAAATATAATAAAGAAGAGACTATATTCTAAAAATTAAGTAGTAGAAATAATTAGCGTAGTTAAAATAACTATAGATATTATAAAAGTTACTATAAAAACTATAAAGGATACTAATTCTATAATAACTACTAAAAAGAAGATTACTAAAATAATACTAAACGTTATGTAAAAGATTAATAACCCTAGTAAGAAGTTAAGTAAGGAGGTAGATAGAGATAACGTATACGTTATACCTAAAAAATTAATAGGTATAATAATATATAATTTATATAGAAAAATAATAAGAACGCTTAGACTTATATTAATAAACTTATTAATAATAGGTATATTTTTAAAAGCACTAAGGAAGTTCCCTTACGTAAGATAAAAAGTATAAACTTTATAGCTACCTTATTAAAATAGAAGGCGCTATTACCTAAAAAGTAAAAGGAGGTTATTAAACCTAATAATAACTATATTCTATTATAAAGTAAGATTAAAGAGTACCTTACTTAAATGCCTTTAGATAATAACTCCTTAGTTATAATAATAACCCCTTCTATACTATTAGTTTCCTTAGAGGACTTAGTTATAAAACCTAATAGAGGAATAGACTAATATAATAACACTATAAACTTTACTTTTTAACTAAAAGAAGTCTTTAAGGTAGTTATTAAACCTAATAAGAAATATAGACGCTATAAGTATACCTATCTTTAGATTAAAGTATATACTAATAAGAATTTAAAAAACTACTCTATCTATATTAATATAAAAGTATTAGTTATCTTAGTAAAGCAAAAGTAAGTAAAGAATTTCGCTAAGAATCTAAGGTTTTTACCTATAAAGCTATAAAAAGTAAGCGTAATTAGGTTATCTTTTATACTCTTAGAAAACGTTACCTTTAAAATATATATTATTAGTATAGTAAAAGGTATAGAAGTAAAGGTCTATACTATAATAATAGCTAAAATTATAAAGAAACTTTTAGCCTAATTACTTTTAAAAACGCTATTCTATAATAACTATAGTATAATAGTAGATTTTAATAAGAAGTAAGTAAAACTCTAATCTTCTTATAATATAATAATCCCTACTATAGTTAAATACTACTACTTAGTATTATAATAGATTACTTCTTAGTTTATAGTAACTATTAAGCTAAAAGAACTTAAGTATCTTTTTATAAACTTTATTAACCTCTTAAAAAGATCTATAGAAGATAGAAAGTAGTAACTATACTATATATACTTTAAATACGTATATATCCTTAACGCTATTACTAATTTAAAAACCCTAAAAGTTATACTAATATATAATAATATAGTAGAACTAATAACTATTAAGAAAAGAGGTAAAAAGACTACTTAGGTAATTAGTAAAAATATACTAAATACTATTACCTATAGTAATTTAGTAAATTTTCTTAACGTTACTAGTAAATTCCTAGATACTATAGGAGAGTTTACTATAGGAGTAGATAACGCTAAAAAGACCTTATAAAATATATTAATACTAAAGGAAATACTAAAATATAGTATAATAAAGCCTAAAACGTACCTAGTAATAGTTAATAACTATAAATCTTTCTATAATATAATAATCCCTACTATAGTTAAATACTACTACCTAGTATTATAATAGATTACTATTTAGTTTATAGTAATTATTAAGCTAAAAGAACTTAGGTATCTTTTTATAAACTTTATTAACCTCTTAAAAAGATCTATAGAAGATAGAAAGTAGTAACTATACTATATATACTTTAAATACGTATATATCCTTAACGCTATTACTAATTTAAAAACCCTAAAAGTTATACTAATATATAATAATATAGTAGAACTAATAACTATTAAGAAAAGCATATAGGTAGTATAAATCGCTTTAAACTAAAGTAAAGAGACTACCTAAGTAATTAGTAAGAATACACTAAATACTATTACTTATAGTAATTTAGTAAATTTCCTTAACATTATTAATATATTCTTAGATACTATAAGAGAGTTTACTATAGGAGTAAATAACGCTAAAAAAACCTTATAAAACATATTAATACTAAAGGAAATACTAAAATATAGTATAATAAAGCCTAAAATATATCTAGTAATAGTTAATAAATATAGTGTAAAAATCTATATAAATAATAAGGAGTTTACTAGTAAGATAAAGGTAGTACTTAATAAATACTATATCTACTATAATAGAAAGATAATACCTATTCCTAATAAAAACTATATAAAGATTAACTTTATTAAGGGATAGTAAAACTAAAAGTAGAATATCTAGGTCTTCCTATTAAGTCTTAAGGATATAGAGTTTCTTAACGCCTATTAAGATAAATAATATAAGTTAAAGAAGATTAGTTAGTAATAAAGCCTTACCTCTATTATATACCCCCTTTTTATTATATAGAAATACTATATAAATAGGAAAAAGAATAAAAGTTAAGTAGGTATAAATATATAACCTCTTAATAAGTAAGTAAGTCTAAACGTTTACTTTCTTTTAAACTAAAATAAAATTATAAGCTATTTAAAAAGTAAGAAATATATAATAATATTTAACGCTACTAGGTTTTTCTACTAGCCTACTATATATTTTAAGTACTAGGATAAAATAGTAATAATTAGTCTCTATAGGCTTAAGTATTCTAATATTACTATTATAGGATTTAAGAATCCCTTAGTATACACTTAACGCTTTATAAACTAACTATTCTTTAAGTATTAACACTTTATTTATATATATATTAATAATATTATAATCTTTAGTAACTTTAATAAAAAATACCTTTAGTATATAAAGATAGTTTTAAATATCCTTAATAAACACTAAATCTATATTAACGTAAAGAAGTCTTTTACTAGCTTCTTTAGTATAAAGCTTCTTAGTTATATTATAAATAGTAGGGGTATCTATAAGATAGATAATTATATTTATACGTTTAAGAAGCTAGTTTTTCTATATAGCCTATATCACCTTAAGATATATCTTAGGATAGGTAGCTAGCTTTACGTAAGGTTACCTTAGTTTAATATAATTATATTACCCCTTTAGTAAAAGAAGATAAAATTAGTAGCCTAACTAGATTAAAATAAGGTTATTAAGCTAAGTACTATACGCTAAGTAAGGGTAAAAATCGTTATAAAAGTAATATTTAACCTCTTACCTAAAGAGATTAATATATAAAACACACTATAAAAGAAACTTTATAACTAAGTAATATAATATTACTATAACCCTAAGAAACTACTATTCTTTAAGATTAATATATATATTAGTAGATTTAGGCTTATAGTTTTTTAATTAGATTATAACTAGAATAGTAAAGATATACTTAGTATTAACGTAAAGATAAAATATATTAAACCTATCCTTTTTCTTTCTAATTTATAATAGTAATAGAGAAACGTTTTAGTACTATAAAAGCTAGAATTATAGCTATTATATAGGCTATAAGGAAGCTTAGAAAACTAGTATAATCTAACTACTATAAAGTTAATATTCTTATAGACTACGTAGTAATAACTTATAAAAAAGCCTTTAGCCTGTTTTTCTTTATTAAGATATATAGTTTCTATAATAGTTTTTACTAAAATAACTACGTTTATTTTTCCTTTTAAAAGGAGGAAGAAGTATTTACCTATAATAAGTAGTTATACCTTTTTTACCTTTAATAGCTAGTAGCTAGAAAAAGGTATATTAACTTACCTACCTACTAACCCTCTATTTTTCCTTTTTCTATATACTATTTATTATAAATATAAACCTTATAATTTCTTTACTTTTTATTACTTTTTATACTTTTATTTACTACTTTCCTCTTACCTATTATAAAGTAATATAATAAGACTTATACTTCCTTCTTATATACTTTACTAATAACTATATAGTAAATTACTATAGTAAATCCCTAGCGTTTTTTACTTATTTCTAATAATCCTATAAACTAAAACGAGATTAACTTTAACCCCTTTATTAATAATAAGACTACTAAGGCTACTAACTAGACTTAGACTTAGTAGTTATTACACCCCCTAAAGTCTACCTTTAAATTAGTTAATATCCCTACTACCTAAAGAATCTCTTCTACTAGAAACTAACGCTATATTAATAACTATAATACTATAGACACTATAGTTATTAACACTAATAAAGTAAACACTAGCTATAATAAGGACTTTAGTAATAACTCTAAGTTATTTATCTCCTTTACTAATACTAACCTCTATAATATACCTTATAAAATAGAGGAAGACGCTAAAAAAACCTTATAATAGATTAAGGACTATAAGGCTAAGCTAAAGCATAAGAAATATATAAAGCGTTACGTATTTAAGGTTACTTACTATAAAATAGTTAATAAGTATATTTATACTATAGGTAGTAGCCTTAATAGTACTGCTTTTACTAAAATCTATATTAATATTAAGACTAAGGCTTATATTACGCTAGGTATACTAACTAACTTAGTAACCCTAAAGAAAAACATAGGTAAAACTATTAAGAAAAATACTTCTAAAACTACTAATAAAAAGAAGTCTAGTATCCTTAGTTATACTAAGGCTATTAAGCGCTTTAAGGAGGTAGTTAAAGACTATACTAATAATACCTTTATCTATAAGATTTATATTTAGCTAAAGGATTTCTATAACTATTATAAGAATAGTATTACTAACTAGTATACTTCCCTTTTATCTAATATATACTTCTACTAAATAGTTACTACCCCTATAGAGAATATACTTTCTAAGTATAAAAAGAATAAGCTTTAGTCTAGTAATCTTCCCTTTTATATAGTGTTAATTAGCTTTACCTTTATACACTAGGTTAAATAAAGTAACTCTAAGGTTATAAGCACTTTTCTACTACTTTAGTAATTAGACTTAATTTCTATCCTAAAGATTATATATATATATAATACCTAAAGCTAAACTTTTCTCCTTAATATAATTTAAAACTATATTACTAATCTAGACGTAAAGGTTAATAACTATATTACTAAAGCTAACGTTACCTATAAGATTACTAATATAGTAGTAGCTATTACTAAGTCTTATAAGCTAGTTATTAAAAAGTACTCTAATAGTATTTACTAAATTACTAAGAATCTATATAAAAAGGCTAAGAAATCTAAGTATCCAAAAGCCTTTATTAATAGCCTTAACTATTAACTTTAGAAGCTAACTTAGAAGGTTACCCTACTTAATAAGAAGGCTAATAACCTTAATACCCTTAATAAGTTTAAAAGTAATAAGTTTAAAGCCTTAGTTAATAAGGTTACTAGTATAAAGGAGAAACTCTCTAACACTATTAGAGATACCTATACGCTTACCTTAGCTTCTTAATTTACTTACGCCTTATTAGTTATAATTCCCTAGCGTACTACTACGTATATACACTAACCTAACTTACTAGCTACCTTAGCTTAAAGTAGTAGTAAGAAGTATTATACTATAAAAATTAATTTTAAATATAATAAGTAAAAAAGGAATATATAGGATATAAGAGAAAGGTAATAGATAATATAGTAGATTAATAGTAACTTTTTCTTTTATATTCTAGTATACTTAAGATAAGTATTTCTTTTAAAGGGGGGTACTTATTATAGAATAAAGTAGATAAATAGGCTAGAAGAGGATATCCCTATAGGTATATATATATTTATATACCTATAGAGTATATAATCCTCTACGCTATTAACCTCTTTTAGTAGGAAGGTTAACTATAAGAATACCTTACTTTAGAGACCTACCTTTTATTTTATAACCTCTATTTAGTTTCCTTATTATTACTTACTTCTATTATTTTTTACCTTTATACTACGTTACTTTATAAGACGCTAGTATAATACTTTACTACTATTACAGCCTAACTATTTCTATTAGATTTAGAATAGCTACTAGAAGGGCTGTGTTAATAACTAAAGGTTAAGAAGAAGTAAGTAGTCCTCTTACTAAATAGCTATATATACTACTTAGAAAACAGTATTAGTATCCTTTGTTATAGCCTATAAAGCCTATAATCCCTTATCCTTAAATACCTTTACGTATAGCGCTAGAGGTACCTTTATTATATAGTAGGCTATTACTAGCTACACTTTATCTAAAATTATTTAGATAACACACTCCTACTTATAGTTATTATCCTAAGTAAGGGAGGTATCCTACTTATACTAAAAAAGTATATTAAAAACGCTTATATCCTTACTAAGTTAGTATATAATATAGAAGTTATATTTAGTAAGCGTCTTAGCCTAGTAGCTTTAGCGCTTTATTAACTTCTACTTTTTTATAAAGTACTTAAGGGACCTATAGTTAACTATTACTTTAAAGGGGTTTTTAGTACTATATAACTTTACTCTTTACGCTTAAAGGTAATTTAGTACTACTAGTAACTCCTTATTATAAATAAAGTAGTTATATTATACTAGTGTAATATTACACTTTAATATAGGTAAAAATAGATATATATTAAGATACTTCTATTTATAATACATTTGCCTAGTAATTCTCTAAGAAATAGCTAATAAGAGTTTCCTAGCTATTATTAGGGAATTGTTAGGAAAATATTAGAGAGTTAGCAGAACGTTCTCTAGGAATTCTCCGGTAATTCTCTATAGATTAACTAGGAATATATAGGTAAATACCAGTTAATTACCAGCTAAAGCATAAAGAAACAATCCTCTATTAAATAACAGATAAACGATTATCTGTTACGTAATAGTAAGCTTTTATAAGTAAAAGGTAATAAGTTAGTACTTACCTTTATTATTTACCTATATTAAGGCGCCTCTTAATATAAACCTAAAGTAGTTAGTCTTTATAAACGTTAAGGCGTTTAAGTTAAATTTTTATAGTAATAAGGTAGATATAAAGTAACTCTTTAACTTTTTAAATACTATAGTATACTTTATAAACTATATAAACGCTATACCCTTTTTAGTAAGATAAGTTATTAGCTTAACTACCTTAGTATAGTTAGGTATAAATATCTAGTAATAGTTAGTAAAACCTAAGAAACTTCTTACGCCTTTAATAGACTAAGGTGCTAACTATTTATAAATAGTATATACCTTTTCTAAGTTAGCTAAGATACTTTTCTTAGCTTCTAAGATAAAGCTAACGTATTTTACCTTCTTTACGCTAAAGAACTTTTCCTTACGTCTAAACTAAGTCTTACTATATAAAGCTTATTAAAAACCTAGTAGACCTTCTACTTATAGTCCTCCTTTATCCTATTAAAGTAGATAAAGATATTATTAAGGTATAGAGTAATAAAGTTATTAAGAAACTTCTAAAGTAAGCTATTCATAAAGCGCTATTAGTTTATAAGCGTATTTATTAGACTAAAAGGGTAAACTAACTACTTAAAGAGTCTATATTATACATAGAAAGTAGTTTTATACTTATTACCTCTTATAATTTATATTTTATAAAAGGCTACTACTATATTTACTTTAGTATACTATTTTACTTATTCTATATAATAAAGCGTCTTAAAGATAAGTAGTAAGAAATAATAGTCCTTCTTTATAAATACGTTTAGCACTTAATAATTATAGTAAAAGCGTAATCTACTACTTAGTTTATATATAAAAAGCACTAGTATCTTTACTATAAAGCTACTTACTTAGATAAAACCTTAGTTAAGGAGGTCTTTTAAGGTCTTCTTTAAGACTAATAATTCCTTTCTTAATATACTATAAAGAAGGCCTAATAGTAAGGTTACTTCTAGTTTTAAGTCTATATAGTAGTTATAGCTAGGCTAATATAAGGGTACTTTTATTAAGGTGTTAGGGTTAAATAAGTTACTATATTCCTTATATACTTACTATAGAAGTACTATAACTTTAGTAGCTTATCTTACTCTCTTATCTAACTTTAGCTATAAGGCTTTCTTTTTATTAGTAAGGCTAACTACTATAATCTAAAAGAATACCTATAAATCCTTACTTATCTTTCTTATAGATAGGTTATAGTAAGTAGTATAGTCTTTACGTGTAGCCTTATAATAGATAGCTATAAAGGTAAGCACTTTAATTACTTATATAGCTTTAATTTTACACACTATTATAGATTCTTACTAACTAACTAGGCGTAGTATAAGGTCTACTTACCTATAGTAAATAGTATACTTTATAATATTATAAATAGTATACTTATATTCTATCTAAGGTTTCTCTAGAAATATATTAATATTAAGACTATATATAACGTATATATATATATACTAGTAGTAGCTATAAAGCTTAAGGTTAAATATAACTACTTTTTTTACTATTATACTAGCTAATTTATTAGTAAACCTTTTAAAAGGGATTTTTTTTAAGAGATATATAGAAAGCGCTAGGTATATATAAAGTTATAATTTACTATTACGTAAGTATTATAACTAGTATTAGTAAGAACTTAGGTAGGGGATTCTTTATTAATATAGGTATTTAGTAATATAGTTAGTTTAATTATTCTCCTCTTATACTAAAACTCCTTTTATCTTATATACTTCTTACTTATTAGCTCTAAAGCCTAATTTTACTTTAAAGCTATTTTTTTTCTAACTCCTCTTTATTTTTAGCTATACTATAGATATTATTACTTTCCTTAAGCTTTTTAATCTTAGTAGTTACTTTAGTTATATAGGTAGACTTACTTTTCTTCTTCTTACTATTAGGGTAATCTTGAGCTAGGTATTTAATTTTCTAGTAGATATAGTACTAACGTGTTTTAATATACGCTTCTTATACCTTAAGGCGTTTTTTCTTTTTAGCTTTACTAGCTACTTATACTATTATTCTTCCTATTATTTATATATCCTTATAAGTATCCTTTAACGCTAGAGGTAGTAGGTATTAGTAAGTAGGCTATATATTACTAGCTAGGTTTTTAACCTTTTAAGCTACTTTACTTACTTATTATATATAGGTATAAAAGGTAAGAAAAAGTAAAACCCTTATTAGTATTATAATAGGCTAGTATTACCTTATAATAGGCGTATAGTAACTTAATATAATTTATTTAAGCTAAGAAGAGAAAGTAGGAAGTATAAATAACGTACGGTTTATATAGGCCTTTATCTTATATATATTATATATATATACCCCTCCTAGCTAGTTATAAGTAATAGTAGGTTATAGTAGGCACTAGCCTAGCTATACTTATTATAGTGTAGCCTATAATATATACTTCCCTCCTATACTATAAGGCTTTACTAGCCCTTAATAGTTATATACTATATCTTAAGAAATTACCTACTAAATAATCCTATAGGCTAGTAGGCTTATTATTTATTCTTCTTTTTTCCTTACTAGCCTTTTTATTAATATTATAAGTATTTATTTTATATATAACTACGTTTTCCTTTTACTCTTATTATTCTTTTATTAATTACTAGTTATTAATTATAGAAATTAGATAATTTATAATAGCTATAAGTAAACTAATCTCTATATAGGCCTATATATATATATATACCTACTATATAGTTACTAACTTATAAGATAGCCCCTTACTATCCCTAGCTACTCTTTATCCCCTAAGGATAATAAGGTCTTTAACCCTATTACCCCCCCTTACCTTAAGCCTTAGTTACTTACCCCTACTATAGGTTACTTTCCTTTAGTAAGCGTATTATATAAGTTAATTAACCTAGCTAAAATAATAAGAATAATAAGAATAATAAAGCTAATAAGGCTAACTATAGCTTTCTAGTTATAAAGAGACGCTATACTAACGCCTTTACCCTTACTACTACTTCTACCTATATACTAACTATCTTTTATATATACTATTACTTCTTATATATATACTACCTTATATATAACTTTACTACTATCTATTATATAAAGAATATTAGTACCTATAGGTACTACTATCTCTCTTATATATAATCTAACTATAGCTACTAACCTATAAGTCTCTTATTACTTATATAAATCTTATACCTTACTAATATAACTTAGATCTCTAAAGCCTTCTTAGGCCTTTATAAGGTAATGTCTATTACTACCTATACTACTGCCTTAACTACTTCTAGCTTTATAAAGTATACCTCCTTCTAGCTAGCTATTAAGGCCTAAAAGGTTATAACTAACTTAGAGTAAAAGGTATAGAAAAGTATTAATAAGATATATAAAAAGCATACCTATAGTATATCTAATAATATACTTTTTATACCTACTATACTTACTTCTTTTTTTCTAGCTATTACTACTACTACTACTACTACTACTACTACTAATACTATATATAGTAAGGTTACTTCCTACCTAAGTAGTCTTATAGCTACCTAAAGTAAGCGCCTTATTATTATAGTTAAGGAGATCTTAATCTCTCTTAAGAAAGTAAGTATTAGTTTTATTTTCTCTCCTATATAACTCTTATACTAACTTTATATCTCTAGTTTATTAACTTTATTACTACTAACCTTAGTTATAGCCCCTCCCTTAAGCTAGGAGACTTCTAGTAGGGGAGTCTTTTATATATTCTAAACGTACTTATTTTATATAGCTTTACTACTTACCTTATAAGGCCTAGTTATTTTTTATAGGCTATAGCCTTTTAATAGAGATTTATTACTTATCTACTTATTATATATTTTTATTTTTATATATATATATATATTACTTCTCTTATAGACGTTAATAGGTTTATACTTCTCTTTAAAAAAGTCTAAGGCTATAGTGTTTCTAACTAATTTAATAGGTTTTTATATAGCTTTAGTAAAACCCTTCTAGCGTACTAATGCCTAATATATTCTTATTTTTCCTTTACTATACTATTATATACTAATTATTTCTATAACGCGTTATTCTTCTTTACTATCTTTTATTAGGGGAGAAAGCTATACGTTATAGGCTTTCTAGCTTAATAAAAGGTTATTTTTAGTATAGTATAATAGGTTTATATAAAATTAGTTATAAATATTACTAGGTACGTTAAGTTTAACTATAAGAGGGCTAATTACTTTAGTAACTTAGTAATAGTAGTATAGCTAATTAAGCTTATAATTTAGTTATAAAAAGTAATAATTATATATTAATAGCTATATATTATTACCTACTTTAAACCTTTTAGCTACGCTTTATTACTTATTAGCTAATTCTTCTATATATTATTAGGCTATAGCTATTACTACTTATACTATTATAGTTACTTTAGTTATTCTTTATATAAGTTATTTAGTAACCTTTTTATATATATCTATTACTTTCTATATACTCTTTTTAACTATAATAAGGTCTATATAGTAGCTATACTTTATAAAGAAAAGGCTTAACTTAGTTACTAACGTAGTATAGTTATTAATTACTAATTATATAACTAGTGTCTAACGCACTTAATCCTCTTAAAGGTAACTTATATAGGCGTATAATATTACTTAGATCTTTTAGTTAAAGCACTCTATAGCTTTATTACTCTATAGGTAATATAACGTACTTAGTCTCTACTTAATATCTATAAGTATATAAAACCTATATTAAAACTTACTTATTTAGTTACTCTTTTTATTACTAATAATAGTTTTTAGTATACTATAAAAGTAGTAATAGTAACTTAGAAA
Source organism: Colletotrichum cereale (assembly GCA_034509685.1). Lineage (NCBI taxonomy): Eukaryota > Fungi > Ascomycota > Sordariomycetes > Glomerellales > Glomerellaceae > Colletotrichum > Colletotrichum cereale. The sequence goes on along the minus strand of JASUDE010000315.1, from coordinate 3,370 downwards.
TCTTTTAGTATACACCTCTATATCTATTATTACTATTAGTTTAAGTATTACTAACTTTCCTAAGTAGTCTATAATAACCTATATATTAGTAGTATAGTTAGGGCTAGATAGTAAGAGATCTATAATAAAGTCTATTAATAGGTTACTTTTTAAGTACTTAAGTATACTTAATAGTTATAAAAGGCTTTTCTTTACGTTACGCTAGATCTTACTACTTCTATATATATTATAGTTATAAATAAAGCGCTATACTATTTATAACTAGCCTAGTTAGTAAAACTTCTATAAAAGTATCTCTAAGGTGCTATTTCTCCTAAGGTACCTAGTTATAGTTAAGTTATAGCTTTATTATACTAACTAGGTATATAGGCTATTAGAGAGAGAATTAAAGTTATTATTACTTAGTACTTATATCCTCCCCCTTTAGGTAAGTTATTTTATATTATTAAGGTAGTAGTCTATAATCTAAATATATAACTAAAGGTTAAGTAGAAGTAAGTAGTCCTCTTACTAAATAGCTATATATACTACTTAGAAGATAGTATTACTATTTTATATTATAGCCTATAAAGCTTATAGTTCTTTATCCTTAAATACCTTTATATATAGTACTAAAGGCGCCTTTATTATATAGTAGGCTATTACTAGTTACGCTTTATTTAGAATTATTTAGATAATACGTCTCTATTAGTAGTTATTATTTTACGTAAAGGAGGCGTTTTACTTACGCTAAGAGAGCGTATTAAGAACGCTTATATCCTTACTAAGCTAGTATATAATATAGAAGTTATATTTTATAAGCGTTTTAGCCTAACAGCTTTAGCGCTTTATTAACTTCTACTTTTTTATAAAGTACTTAAGGGACTTATAGTTAACTATTACTTTAAAAGGCTTTTTAGTATTACGTAACTTTACTTTCTATACTTAGAGGTAATTTAGTACTACTAATAGCTTTTTATTATAAATAAAGTAGTTATACTATACTAGTATAAGCTTTTATAAGTAAAAGGTAATAAATTAGCGCTTACCTTTATTATTTACTTATATTAAGGTACCCCTTAGTATAAACCTAAAGTAGTTAGTCTTTATAAACGTTAAGGCGTTTAGATTAAAGTTTTATAATAGTAAAGCTATTATAAAGTAGTTCTTAAGCTTCTTAAATACTATAGTATACTCTATAGACTATATAAACACTACGCTTTTTTTTATATAGAAAGTTATTAGCTTAACTACCTTAGTGTAGTTAGGTATAAATATCTAGTAATAGTTAGTAAAGCCTAAGAAGCTTCTTATACCTTTAATAGACTAAAGTACTAACTACTTATAAATAGTATATACTTTTTTTAAGTCTACTAAAACGCTTTTCTTAGCTTTTAGGATAAAGCTAATATACTTTACCTTCTTTATACTAAAGTTATTCTTCCCTATATCTAAGCTAAGCCTTACTATATAAAGCTTCTTAAGGACTTAGTAAACCTTTTACTTATAGTTTTCTTTTATCCTATTAAAATAAATAAGGATATTATTAAGGTATATAGTAATAAAGTTATTAAGAAACTTCTAAAGTAAGCTATTTATAAAGCGCTACTAGTTTATAAGTGCGTTTATTAGCCTAAAGAGGTAAACTAACTATTTAAAAAGCCTATATTATATATAAAAGGTAGTTTTATACTTATTACTTTTAGTAATTTATATCTTATAGAAAGCTACTACTATATTTACTTTAGTATACTACTTTATTACTTCTATATAGTAAAGCGTCTTAAAGATTAAAAGTAGTAAATAATAGTCTTTCTTTATAATAGTATTTAGCGCTTTATAATTATAATAAAAGTATAACCTACTACTTAGTTTATATATAAAGAGTACTAGCGCCCTTACTATAAAGCTACTTACTTAGATAAAGCCCTTATTAAGAAGGTCTTTTAGAGTCTTCTTTAGGACTAGTAATTCTTCTCTTAATATACTATAAAGAGGGCCTTATAGTAAGGTTACTTCTAGTTCTAATTCTATATAGTAGTTATAGCTAGGTTAGTATAATAGCACTTTTATTAAGGTGTTAGGGTTAAATAAGTTACTATATTCTTTATATACTTATTATAGTAATACTATAACCTTAGTAGCTTATTTTACCCTTTTATCTAACTTTAGCTATAAAGCTTTCTTTATATTAGTAAAGCTAACTACTATAATTTAAAAGAAAGCCTATAAGTCCTTACTTATCTCTTTTATAAATAGGTTATATTAAGTAGTGTAATCCTTACGTATAGCCTTATAATAGATAGCTATAAAAGTAGGCGCTTTAATTACTTAAGCGGCTTTAATTTTATATACTATTATAGACTCTTATTAACTAACTAAGCGTAGCGTAAGGTCTACTTACCTATAGTAAATAGTACGCTTTATAGTATTATAAATAGTATAGTTATATTTTATCTAAGGTTTTCCTAAAAACATCCAAACGTTAAGGCTATATAAAGAGAAAAGCTAATAGGTATCTAATCTTTAGACTTACTTTCCTTTAGAGAGGTCTTTTTAACTCTTATAGCTTTAGTAGGTTTAGCTACTTTCCCTAGTGTATAAAGCTTAGTATAATAGTTTAAAGCTATATAGCTAATTTTACTATACTTAAGGTATTTTTAGTAGTTAGAGTGCTTATTAGTCTTTAAGCTACTAAACCTAGCGTAAGTATAGCTCCCTTATATCTTAGGGCTACTTATAGTTACTACTTAGACTAACCTTATTATAAAAGTATCTCTATTTTTATCTTTTAGTAGGCCTTAGGGGGCCTACTAGTACTACTTTATATAGGAAGCTAGCTTTACTTTTTCTATCTTCTAAGTAATTTTCTATACTTAAGATAGCTATTCTATATAGTTATATAGTAGTAAGTAGACTATAACTAGGTATTCTTTTAATCTTTAGTTAAGTACTAATTTAAGAAGGGATATTTAGACTACTATAGGCTACTAGTTTCCCTCTACCTTAGCTAATATATACTTAAACTTTAGGAGGAATATTACTAAGCTTTTATTATTCTTCTAGCGTAATATATATATAGAGGTAGTAGTATATAGTTAGGTATTAAGGTTAAAGTATATTTAGTTAAGGTATATAAGGAAATCTTTAGGTATTTAGTAACTATTATTTCTTTTAGCTATATAAAAGGTAGTAACTACCTACTAAAAACTAAAGTCTAGGTATAAATTAATTAAGTACTATAACTTTTAGTTTAAAAAGTAAAAAGATTAGTCTATATTAATCTTATCTTTTATCTACTAACGTACATGCATAGTGAGTGACGCATCATAGTGAGTGACGCACGTCCACATACTTTCTACCTCTTTGACCTTTACACTAACTTTCCTCC
>JASUDE010000314.1:21447-56044 GCA_034509685.1 Colletotrichum cereale | reverse complement strand
GGCGTGCGGTGGTCGAAAAAGGGAACATACGGCCCGCTTTGTCGGAACAGTGCCTCGTTTGCCTGAGATTCTATTTAGCGGGCCTTGATTATGGCGACTCTCAGAAGGACGTCTCGACTGACCTTTCGCATGTACTCGACTCTCTTATCGGCGGGGATCGAGTTGACGGTGAGGCCCGACATGTCCTGGTCGTCGTTGGGGACCACAAAGTGCGCCCAGCAGGAGGCGAGGGCGCTCAACGTTAGGAAGATGGCGGATCGACGCATCCTTCTGGTTCTGGAGCTCGGCTCTGTACAATGGAGCGCCGACGACGGAAAGTCTGAAGACGGGACGGGGAGACGACCCGGCGGAAGAGTCGGGGTTTTATACACACGGCCGCATGGTAGACGGCGGAAGCCGGGGTCGACGAAATGCCTCAACGAGATAAGGATGGCCGGAAGAGAAGCGGAGCGGGCTGGCACGAGGTCCTGATGCCAGCCCACTCGGGGAGGATCGAAGCCATCGATGGATGGCCATGCGTCTCCCCGCAAAGGCCCACCGCGACGGAGCCGGGAACGGGCTAGCGCCTCCTCTTATCTTTCTTGGCCGCGCGGTGGATGCGTGGTTGTTGTTTACCGGGTTAATGTGCTGCTGGACTTGATAAAGAGGGGGGAAGGGGTCCGAAGAGGATATGGATCATATGGGTCGAAGGTGCCGGGCTTGGCGGAGCCGGACAATGCCGAGCTTACTGGAATCCTCCAGGCTTCCCGGATGACGCCGGACTTGGACACGGCACCGAGTCTGTTTGGTCAAGAGCTGACCACTCAGACGGCGCTTTCAAGTTGCTTTACTTTTTACTTTTGAAGGACATAATTGGTTGGGTCTTGGAATGTTCCGCGGCCTGGATTTATGTGAACTAATATGTACCTAGGTATGCAGTACAGCTTCGCCCGGGGTTGCAACTCTTCGGTACTTCTAGGAGAGCCGAGGCCCTTCCGGCTAAGGAAGAGTGGAGGATTCGATAAGTGCCTACCGAGTTGAGCCTCCATTCTTCCGGGCTCTCCGAGTATGACGTCGTCCTTGATGAACCGGCGCGACGCTGTTCGGGATTGAATTGAATTGAATTCGTACTCGGCTTCAGAGTTTGGTGCAATTGGCCAATCAATTACGAGGGCCGACATGGTGTATGTACGCAGCAATAATAAGCACCCCCAGAGGGTACAGTACCGAGCCACCCCCTGCCGCCGCCGCCGTCGCCGCCGCCGCCTGCCCAACCCCCGCCCCGCTTATGCACGTTGGATTAGGGACGTTAGCTCTTATAACTACTGCGCAACATGGCTAGCCGCCATGCATCCTGCGTCCTGCATCCAAAGCAACTCCGACTCATCTCAACTGTACCTCACACAGGCACCAGCACCCGCGCCTCAACCATGACCGAAGATCAGAACACCACAGACGATGCCTACCGCATCCCAGAGCTGCCGCTATTGACAAAAGTCAGGCACGGGGCCACGGCCTTTGCGTTCCAGAACCTCGTGGTCAAGCCCGCCAACTTCATCCGTGATGTCAAGGAATACGTCATGGCGCCCGAGAACCGACCTGAGCTCGTCAAGACGTACGAGTGCAGGCCTTATCTTCCAGTCAGGCAAGTCTCGTCGGATCGGGTTATTTCTTCTTCTTCTTCCCTTTTTTCATTCTCTTTCCCCCGCCCGTACAGTGCAGTGCAGTGCTGCCGGTAAACTAACAGCTTCCAGAATCTTCTTCCCCAAGGACTATGACAGGACCTCCAAGGACCAGCTACCCGTCCTCTTCACCATTCACGGAGGCGGATTCGTGGTCGGGACCCCCAACGACAACGACGGCTGGAATCAGATGTACGCCTCGCAGCACAACTCCGTCGTCATCGGCCTCAACTACGGCAAAGCCCCCGCCAACCCTTTTCCCAAGCCAGTCTACGACTGCGAGGCTCTCTTCCTCGCCGCGCTGGACGACGAGTCGCTTCCCCTGGACCGGACCAGGGTCGCTCTTCTCGGCTGGTCCGCGGGCGGCAACCTGGCCCTCGCGGCTGCCCAGCTCGAGAGCGTCAAAAAGCGCCTGAGTTGCCTCGTCCCCGTCTATCCCGCAACCGACCTCTCCGTCGAGGGAGTGGAGAAGGCCCCGTCGCGCAGGTACAAGCCCGAGCTGGGCGGCTTCCGCGGAAAAGACCGCGATTTCCTGCTCGACATCGCCCCGACCTTTGACTGGGCCTACAAGGTCCCGGGGGGGAGCAGCCGCGATCCCCTCATGAGCCCCTACTTCGCCTCCAAAGACGCCCTGCCGAAGCGCGTCTTCCTCCTCGCCTGCGAGCTCGACATGCTCGCCCACGAGGGCCAGAGGCTCATCCACAAGCTCGCTGGCCGCCCGCCCCCGCCGCCGACCGTCGGAAAACAGGAGACTGCCGGCAAGGGCGAGCTCATCTTGGACGACGAGAGGTTCCACTTCGAGGTGTCGAGCGCCGACGGGAGCGCCTACCGGTGGCTGCTGGTGCCCGACACCGTCCACGGCTTCGACCAGCACCTGGAGAGGCTCGTTCGCGACCCCGACTTCATTGAGGACGCCAACATCAAGACGCAGAAGACCATCGAGATCATTGGCGAGTGGGTCCGGCAAGCTCCCCCGACCAGCGCGGCTTAGCAAGTGGTTTTGTGGTTCGTTGAAATCGTTGGTGGAGGATATGTAGCACGTTTTTATACTGCAGGTGGGTGGTTTTCACTGTTTGCTCTCCTCCTTTTACATCTTACAACTTTTCTTTCTTTCTTGTATTTGATTGCAAAGCCATAGATGCAGAAGTCGATATTTGATAGTAAGTATATGCATGTCACCCGCATCCGAGACCAGAGAGTTTGTTCATAGTATCTACATAAAGGCAAATTAAACCAATAGCACAACAGCCAGAGATCCTGGAACGCTTTCTCGAGGATGTTGAGTGACATCTATGTGACTAGAGCTTTATGTAGAGGGCGGTTTATGCTCGCGTTCCCGAGGACTAGCTCTGTACCGTAGTTCCTCGCGGTGGAACTTTCAAGTCGACCAAGTAGTCGTCTACCGCTCGCAATGCATCGCCGCGCATGAGGTAACTCGTATGACCCGACCCTTCTCGGAGGAGCAGGGTCGCGTTCTGGAACTCCCCCGCCATGCCCACCGCGTACACCAGGCTCGTCGCAGGGTCGAACCTGGAATGGACCAACAGCACCGGGTTCCGTGTGCCCTTGACGCTCAGGGCCGCCCGCGGGTTCGTGATGTTGACGGGATACCCGGTGCAGTCGATGACCCTGCGCCAGAACTCGCCCATCCCCGGCGTGGTCGTGAACGTCCTCGTCATCTCGGCGACCTGCTGGACCTCGACGTGATCTTTGGCCGCGAAGAAGTGCCCGTCCTGGCACTGCACGGTCGTGATGGACAACAGGCGCGAGTCCCGGTAGACGTCTCCGGAAAGGAGCCTCGCGGTGAAGGCGGATCCGTTGCCGGACGCCGCCTGCTTGAGCGTCGCCGCAAAGTTCTTTCGCTCTGCGGCGAACATCAGCGTGGACCGGGCGGTGCCGATGACGTCGTTGGGCGTGGCTGTGGAAACACACCCGGTCTCGGCCGTCCCGTCGCACTCGGAGGCCGTGAGGTCGCCCGCGGCGGCGACTTCGAGAGCCTTGCCCCACGTCTTCCTGATATCCCGGCCTCCCTCTCCGCAGTTGGTTTCGTTGGCCTCGCAGAACCGGAAAAAGTCCTGGATGGTTGCGTCCAACGACGTCGCCTGCGTCATGATGTTTGATGCATACGAGCCTGTGTGCTGCAACATCCCGTCGAGCGCCATGGCTCGTATGGCCGCCGGGAACAGAGCGGCGTACTGGGCTCCTAGCTGAGTCCCGTACGACACCCCAAAGTAGTTCATCGGTTCGTCTCCCATCGCTGTAATGATATTAGTCGGTTCGGGCAAAGTACCAAGAAGAAAAAAAGAAACCCAGATCACGGCTGTCAGGGCGCGAGACCGCACTCACCAACGCGCACGGCTTCCATGTCTTTGGCTACCGAGATCGTGTCCATGTTGTCGAACACGGGACCGGTCATGGCGCGGCAAGACTCCCCGACGGCCTTGTTGTAGTCGAAAAGCTGCCGGAACCCTTCCGGCGTGGTGGCGTCGAAATCCCGGGGCGGGTCGACCAGGTTCCTGTCGCATTTCTGCGGCGTACTCAGTCCGACGCCCTACGAAGACTTCCATTAGAATATTTCAATGCAGTTTACAAAAGAGATTATAACAGAATAGCAAACTTATTGCGTACACGGGGGTCCATTCCGATAATGGCAAAGCTTTGACGCACCGCGTCGCTCATGTAGATGTTCTTGCTGGCTATCCGCAGCACCATGCTCGACGCCGCCCCTCCCGGTCCGCCGGGGTTCACAAACAGGTTGCCGATGCGCTCGCCTTGCGCGGGCAGCTTGACGATTCCCAGCTGCACCTGAGGACCGCTGGGATCGCCGTGGTTCAACGGGACCGAGAAGTTGGCGCACTGCAATGCCGAGGACGAGTTGCTGCCTTTGAACGGTTGGACATCGTCGGGGCAGGCAGCCCACGTTATCGAGAGGTCCCGATGAGCCGGCCCGATAGGTTGAGGGACGTTGACAGCTGTCGCGGCGGCGGCAAAAGCGGCAAGACCTACGATCAGGCTGAGGCACGATTGTTCTCCCATATTGATTCGGTGTGGTCAGCAGACGAAGGACAACATGATAGAGACCAGAGGGTCAAGATCGCCGTCGCTTCGTTGTAAAGGAGTTAAGACCAACACAGCACGGGAGATGGGCGGTAGGCATCTGATAAATATCATCGTTCAATGAGAGGAAACCCATATTTGACCCTGCTCATTGAGTTTCATCAATAACCTTATTCCATGTGTTGTCTTAGTTATCGGGGGCATCTCTGGTGCTATCTAAATTCAAGGTATCATTATATTATGCTTCCCCGCCTGCCCCTTTCCAGTAAAAAAGGCTTTTCGTCCTTATGTTTCACACAACCACCACTCTATCCTGTACTGTACAGTCCCTGCAGGTTCGGTGAAACACTAAAGAATGGGCGCAAATAGAGTTTCTGAGCCTTCTTCAACCCAGCCGATTTTTGTTTCCTCGGCCAATCGGATGCTTATATCCGTTTGATCTCCTCAAACCATGGATAAGACATGTTAACGACAGAAAAACGGCCACGCCCATACAGCAACAGGCCCGGTGAGATGGGTCACCATACACACGGTTTTCCCACTCGGCTTAACCTGCGCTGGACGAGCGTCTTCAAGGCGCAGACTGTGTCCGGCATTCTGGTAAACAGCAGCTGGTTTGGGATATCGTAAAAGAATACACGGGAGGCTCTCAGGTATAGTTGAAACAAAACAGAAAAAGCAGAAGAAAGAGAACGCTCGCGCTGGTCCCCGCACCCCTTCATTACGCTAGTCGACGTGCTTTGTACTCCCTTTCTCCGCGTCAAACTTCTCATCCAGCAAGGGCTTCTCGTACGCCAGGTCCGCATACGCCACTACCATTTTGGTAACCCGCTTCTGCTCCAATGGTATCAGCAGCGACTGCCCGTGGTCGCGGTCTTCTAGGTAAAAGAGCTCCATGTCTGCCTGCCCGGTCCACAGGCCGGGCGTCGACTTCAGCTCCTCGACGTCGGCGTCGTTGAAGTGGACGCCGCCGTAGTGCATGTAGGCGGCCACCGCGGGGCCGTTCAGCACGCAGTCGCGCGCGGCGACGACAGCCGTCGTCCGCTTGCCCTCAAAGTCCTCGCGGAACAGTATCGATTCGGGCCAGTGGAAGCGGCGGCACATGGTGTTCGCGACCATGGGGTCCCTGCCGGCGGTGAATTCGATCTGGGCTTGTGGGGTGTCGCTGGCAGCCCGTCGCGTGAGGCTGTACGCCACGTCTGGGAGGTGCAGCAGAATGGCTACGGGGTCGCAGAGGACGAGCGAGTTGATCTTGGGCCCGACGGCCGGGTGTTTAAGTAGCGGCCGCGCTAGCATGGTGCCGTAGGAGTGCGCGACCAAGACAAAGTCCTCGATGGCTAGTTGTTCGAGGATTCGGTTCACCTCTTCGGAGAAGGTGGCCATGTCGACGCCAACCGGGGCTACGCGGTTCGATACGTTCATGATCTCGATGGCGATGATCCCGATATCCTTTGGTATCGTGGGCAGCCATGTCATATAAGCCCCTATGCCGGGACCGATGCCGTGGATGAACAGAATCGGCCGGTGCGTCTTGGATTCGTGAGGCCGGTAGTAGTAGCTGAAGTGAGCGGAAGCTGATTGCTTGGGCGCCAGCAGAGTCCTGAACCGGAACGGGAATACCGAGAAGAACGTAGAGCGCGGGAGGCGGTAGAAATGGAAGCCCTTAAGGTTCAACCAGAGAAACGCTCCAAAGTCCAGGTTCCCCATGAGAGCGTACCACAGAAGTGATCGGTGATGCATTCGCACGGGGTCGATGTTGAGGCGGATCGGAACGCCATCGGCCCGCCCCAGTGGGAAGATATGCCCTGCCCTCTCCTGGACCATGTCGACGTATCCTTCAATCTCTTCCCACTCCTCGCGGCTGAGGTCCTCGTACTTCTTGGCCCAGAGCGCCCACGCCATCCAGTCGTTCATGTTGTCGCGGTGGATCTGATCGAGGTGCGCGAGGGAGAACCACTTGCGGATGAAGAAGCGGGCGTCTGAGACCATGTCGAAAGACTTTTCGATCAGCGCTTTCCGTTCGGCCCTCGTCATTTGCTTCATGGCCATGGCCATGCACTGTAGCCGCCTCATATGCCACTGCGAGAAGGTAAAGTACCATATTATTTCCAAAAGGCCGTATGTTTCGATGCCGATCGACATGGGATGTGTGATCCCCGGCTCTCCGAAGGCAAAAAGAACAAACAGAAAGTAGATAAAACACCCCATTCCAACCCACCCTACGAGGTACTTGGCAGCCAAGACGAGCTTGTACCGTAGGGGAGTATGGTCGAGAAGCATCGTGGTGGGAGCTGGCCCTTCCAGAGCCCTAGGTTTAGATTAGAAGACTGTCAGAGTGAGGAACGACAGAATGCAGTGAGATTTTGTTTTTTTTGGAGACAAGGTTTATTGAAAATTCGCTTATGAACAGCACTGCTAAACTTATACCGAGCCATGATGTGTTTTGCGTTCTTACATGGTCAATTGCGTGCCGGATTTTGGATGTAAGCTCGGCCAGTTTCAATCAAAGGTAGCATTCGGTGAAAATACATGTTTGAAGGCCGATCATGTTCTTCCGTGTGGCTAGTTATGAAACCGACCCGATTGTCGCAGAGTCCCACTGCTCCATGGCTGAGCTGTCTGAGCCCTGAAAAGCGACGACGATATAATCATGTTCGGTGGAGACATTGACGTAGCAATGAAGCAGTCCGGCCATGCGATTGCACGAAGGCAAGTGACATCCGACCCTATTCAATGCGATTATAACATACTTCAAACTGCATGTTTGATCAGTGCCACTGCACTTGAAGGCGTGGACGCAGCGGCAGTCTGGACACATCAGCAGAGTCTGGCAATAAGAGCCATAATATAGCATATAAGATCCACGGTATATGACAAGCTCTCGCGCTGTAGTTGGCTGGTCCATGCGACGTGTCTTCCAAATCCATTCCAGAACAAAGCGTCACTTGGTGACTCGTCATTTGGAGCCGGATAATGTCGTCCCACTTACATAGAACGATGTGTCTCCTCCGTTCATATACATGACATTTCGTTGAATCATACAGTCTGAAAGCGCGCGGTACTACCAGATTAACATGGGGTGTTATTCTCCGATTGTCGTCATATCATCCAAGCGCCGGAAGGCCCACTGGTAGGAACGGGAGACACTCAACCGGGCGCGTTCGATGCTTGTCCGGACGCACACTGGCCCAAGGCGGCCGCCCTATAAGATCAGAATCATTAGCAGTCGAGGACACGGTTTCCCTGCTTCAATCTTCAGCCTCGCCTTCCGCTTTCTTAGCTCGCCTCTGCCTTACAGTCAACTTCCTGTCGTGATATGGAGTCGTGAGGCAATACAACGAGAACAAAAACGAGCGGATCAAAGGTTATTTCCAGGGATCGTCTGCGCTCCAAACCCTCGCTGCAAGAAGAAAGAGGAAGGAGAAATATCCCAAGTAGTCTGGAAAGAAGGTTTGGCCTTCGCTGGCAGATCTTCTCAAAGCTGAAAGCTGGCTGACGCCCTCAAGGCTACTGCGCAAATAATCAAGAGTACAGTAGATGTAGCGTGAAACGCGCACTCACGGAACAGTCACTATGGAAGAATAGGCAAGGTGTAAGTTGCCGTTGAACCAAGCATTAGCGTACGCTAAGCCTCAGAACATGTTGATCCGCATATGGTAATCAATGGATAAGTAGTCTCGTAGTGCCTGATGGCCACAGGGAGGGGTTCTCTTTGGGTATCAAAGGCTACAGGTGGGGAGACCGGGGGTGGTGAAACTGAGCAGGCAGTTGCGCAGAAAGCAGATTCCGGTATTTGCTTGACAGCTGGTTGAAAGCAGGCCGGCATCCTCGATGAAACGTGGATAATTCATGGAGTTATTAGCTCGCAGGTGAGTTATAAAACTACCAGACCCTTCCTTGACAGCAAAATGGCTCAACCAACATCTTTCGAAAGTTCTCACGTCTGATTTATTCAAATCACAATCCCGAAAGTATGTCATGATCACAACAGGATCTTCTTTGAAATTCCGTAATATTATTGCAGTTACGAACACAGTTATTTGATGGATCGATCTCGTTGCATGAAGGTAAGAACAAGTCATCTGGGTATTAAATCAAGAAACGATTAGGTACGAGCCACGACCTGTTCAAGCAGCTGCTCAAGGTACAGTTAGCTTCGAGGATTAGACCGATGTTGGCGCCGCAAATATCGTGCTTTTTACGCTGTTTGTATGACGGCAGTCTGTGTCTTGGCCCGAGTTCGGATTGTCGACGACGATGAGAATAAAGCTTTTTTATTGTAGCCGTGCCCGCTCATACGACAAGAGTGGTGCAGCCTGCTAAAATCATTTTCTTAAAGGCACTACCCATTTTCGATACTCGATGACTTGGCTATCAACTCTCGTCGGAACCTACAACGTGTATGTAGTATGTATCTGAAGGAACAGACAGTCTAAATTCTCAGATCTATCAAATGCTCCTCTTGTGTCGATCGTCGACCATTCGCGCGGACTCTGCCCCGCGGCACCTTTTGCATTCCATACGCGAAGCAGATTGTGTCATTTTTTGGGGGCCAGATTAACTGCTCCGGGCGTGTCTCAAAAGTACTTTTGCTCAGCTCTGATTAGTCTCCGAAATATGATTCAGCCACCATGTCGGTTAGACCAAATCAAATCGTTCGGATCTCCATGTCAATTCCCGACGTCGAAATCGAATCCAAGCAATGGAGGGCGAGGAACCTTTGCCGTTTTGAAGCTGGAATGCAGTGACGGCCCTTCCGCTACGCCCACTCTGTCATCTGCTACACCCTTGGCCCGGCCGAGATGATTATAGGGTCTATCACCGCCCATCACTTGATCTTAGACTTTGTGTTGGTGACGAAACCTGAGATCAGTTGGCATCATTCTGTCTTGTCGCCCGAAGAGCGGACAAATGTCTCACTGAGGTCTTTGCCAGCCTCGTATGTATATATATATCAATGTCTATGCTCACTTCTTGTTTCCATGAGCATCAAGAGCATCATCCATTCTTTACCTTAGAAAGAAATAACGGGACATCTCTCAGTTTACTTTACAATATGTCGAGCCTTGTTAGATTGGAAGATTTGCCTCGCTTACCTGACGAGACTATAGAGGCATCGGACGGCGAGTATGTGACAGTCTCACATTCCAAGATTCCTCTTCATGCTCAATCATCGAACATTGAGTATGAAGTCTGGTTCCAAACGAAGGTAGGTAATCTTGCTAGTTGGTAACGCTATGGAAGCCTACTAACATGTTGCATCTTATAGAGACTCGACCAGTCAACCATTGATAGGATGAAGAGCATCCAACTTACTACTGAAGCGCATGGCCAAGAAACGTGCGACGATCCTTCAGCCGGTCGGTGGACATGGTTTGAGGTAGCAATCATGGAGAACGACAAGTCGAAGACGCCTCGAAAGGAGAATGACATTGAGCTCACGTGGAAAAGCCACGAGAACGGTTTTGGCACCGCAACAAAATGCGTACGCAGAACACCCCGTTCTAATCGTGTTTAATATTCACTCAAGGATAAACTGTGGGCCATCGGGCTAACTCGCTTTGTCTCTCGAATAGAAACCTGGCCGGCGGTTTGGAAAAGAGCATGACATATTTGGACTCCTCAAGGTAACATAGGGGTTTTCGCGTTTCTTCTTTCTGCTCAATAACAATCTGGGTTGTACTAACTATGAAATAGGAGGGCAACGTTATCGCCGTTCGTCTCTGTGCCCGTTTCAAAGGATGGTCCCTGTACGCAGAGAGAGGCTACCTCGTTGTGGAGTTGGGCAACCCTGGTAAAACAAATATCGAAAACAGTGTCAGTTATTACCTATTACTAACAACAATATTGCAGACAAGAAACTTCCAGTTCAGCTCAGTCAGACCATTTCCCAGGTCAAGGCTGCACAACAAGCTTTATATGAGGTCAACAAGACATTCTACCCCAACGTTGAGCATAAGCACCTTCCTTCCGTTCCCGACACCGTGTACCATGCCGGCGTTGTTACAGAAAGCAAAGGGAGTGAGCGCCCGCTCCGGGTACTTGCCTTGGGTACGTTATCTGTAGTAACTCTTGATCAAACTGTATTTGCACGGGTACGGGAACAGATCTAGTGATGCTGATACAGATTACACCAGACGGCGGTGGGGTTCGTGGCTTGGAGACACTCGTCATTCTGGACGAGATCATGAAGAAGGCCTTCCCAGGTCGGGACGTCAAGCCCTGCCATGTGTTCGACATGATTGGAGGCACCAGCACTGGAGGGTATGTGAAACCCGCCACTTTCCCATTTCTCATGCAATGACTGACAGCACTTTTGCGGCAAGTCTGATTGCAATCATGCTTGGACGCCTTGAGATGAGTGTTGAAGATTGCATCAATAAGTACGAAGAGTTGATGTTGAAGATTTTCCCCCCACACTTCGTTGATTCCACCGCGAACAACGTGGAAAAGCTGGGCAATTTTCTCTGGGTACCTGGTTTCGTGAAATCGGGGATCAGCTGGGTCTCCTCGCCATTCGTGAAGGCGGCCGGTGCAGTCGAAACGACAGCCCGCATTTCCTGGACGGGGGGCAAATGGGGGGCCGGCGACTTGGAGACGGTCATCAAGAAGCTCATTGAGGACGAATTGCAAGGGCGAGGGGAAGGTGCCGAGAGTACTCTCCTCATCCCAAAGATCTTAAAGAACCAGGCTTCTGGGTGCAAAGTGTGAGTTGCGCCCAGGACGTCGAGGTCTATCTCATCTGACTTTCGCAGGTTCGTCACCGCAGTCAACATGGAAGAGGGCAACAACAAGCCGCCGGTATTACTTCGCTCATACGAAAACCCCCGTGAGAAGACCGCGTTGCCAAATATCAAGATTTGGCAGGCAGCCCGCGCCACATCCGCGGCGCCCGCGTACTTTAAGCCCCTGCAAGTTGATGGCTACCAGTTTGTCGATGGAGGCTTGCAGGCCAACAATCCTTTGGGATGGTGAGTGTCTCTCCTGTATTCTCTACTTGATTCACGACTGTTTCTCAAAGGCACCATGCTAACAGAGACTGTTCTTCGTCGATCCTCCAGGCTCTGGAACGAGGTTCTCACCACCTTTGGAGCCGAACGCACGACAGCCTGCTTCCTGAGTCTTGGCACTGGGGTTCCGCCAAGCCAGGAACTCCCTTCCGCTCAAGCCGATCTCTCTGACCCGAGCAAGCCAGTTCGCATGGTCGAAGGATTGGTCGGAATCGCGACCAACACCGAAATCGTGAACGTGCTTTTCCGATCACTCATCAACGCTCTCGCCCCGGCCGCGGGCGTGAATAAATATTGGCGCTTCAGCATGGGCGATGGCAGTGAGGTGAACGGGGTCAATAAATTCCGGATCACAAGCGCCATTGACGACCCCACGACGAAGGCCAAAATCAGAAGCTTGGCTGCGGACTATATCTGTACCCCTGAGGTCAGTGATAGGGTCCAATACTGCGCAGACGCTCTATCAAGCGTTTATACGCCATGGGATTGACGGCGCTTTGGATAAGAGAGAGGCCATTGCACTTAAATCCACCAAACGGTGGACAAGCCTTGTATCAAGGGACGAGGCACCCGTGGAATGGGGGGATGGGGTGGTCATACTCGGTTGTGTAAGACACATTTAATGGCAAGGTAAGTAATGGCTGTTCTGTCAGCAAATCGTATGTTGTAGCTTTCAATGAGATTGAGAAGTGTTATTGAGATGGGGCATCAACTCAAAATGCAAAGATATCCTCAAAGCTGCAGCGAGAAAACGGGCCCATGGGAGTATTGTTACTCTGGGAATAGCGCGTATCCCACTATCTCAAAGGACCTATACTTATACTGTCCATGGTGAGACTGGAACGTATACGCAGAAATCTGCTCGGCCTGGTCCCGTGGGGGGTTGGAAAAAGTAGATTTGTTTCTAGCTTCGATTCGTGGCATCACAGAAGACTTGGATTGAAAGTTTCGATTAGACGTGTAATTAAGAAAAGCAATGCCTACGGCAACCGTCGCCTCCTCGTGGTATCAACAGCAACCAAGTATCTACTGTACGAAAAAAGCTCGAGTTGAGCTCTACCGCCACCCGCGACCACCACGCATCTGCCTTCACTTCCTCACCTCCGTGGTCCCCTGCGCCGTCGTCGTCCCACTAGCCGTATCAGGCGAACTCAGAAGCCCCGGTCCGGGATTCTGTCTGTTCAGGCTGCCCTCGCTTGCTTCTTTCTCGACCTTCTTCACGTCAAGGTCATCAGCATCCAATCTCTCCTCGCCAAACGGACCGCTAGTCTTCACACCTTCCAGGGAGTCCGTGTCGTCCCCGTCCTTCACGTCCGCGTCTTTGACGCTGCTCGCCCGGCTCACATCCGCGCTCTCGGGGCTTTTGGTTCTCAGGCCTAGATGTTTCTCAGCGATCGGGTCCTCCTTGTTGTCACCCTTCCAGTCGGCAGGCCTCATCTGCGGCACGGGCGAGTTGGGCGAGGGCTCTTTGATAATCTCACCATCCGTCGGCATGACCTCGTCGCCGCCGTCCTCGGCGCGCTGGGAGTCAGCGACGCGCCAGACTACGGCGATCTTGTCAAACGCACGGGACCCCTTTCTGCTGGAGCCCTTGATGCCGTCCATGGCTTCCCAGTCGATCTCGAATACGCCGCTGGCATCGGCTTTACCGTCTTGCTCCGGGCCGTTGCCCTCGAAGAAGACGTTGAACCAGACGTGGGCGACGGCGGTCACCATCGTCAGTCCCATGGACGAGGAAGTGCGGTTGCGGCGCTCCACAGAGATGTTGACGTCGCTGTTGGAGATTCTGATCGCCTCTTTCGGCTTGAGGATGACAGCCATGCCGCCAGGTTCACCGTCTTCGCCTTCAGTCGACTGTCCGGCGGGTTGGGTGTTTGAGTGAGCAGCCGCAGGAAATCCAGTCTCGCTTCGCTTCTGGGTTACATTATGCTCCAGACCGGGATCCCGGATGAGCGAAGCCGTCTTTGCAGTGCGCAGCTTGTTCAGCTCGCTCTGCGAAGGTGCGGAATCATCCGCCTCGGCCGGCTTGTCCTCGGCCGCTTTCTTCTCTGAGCTGCTCTTGCGAGCGTTGTTTGTGTTTGTATGTTCTGAAAGCGGCGCCGCATCGGGGGCCTTTTCGGTGGGCTTAACACCGACGGTCGCCATGTCAGTCATCATGCGCCCGATGCCACCTCCACTCGGCGCGTCACCTTGGACAACGATTCTCTCGCTCTTCTTGAAAGTGTGGAAGACCTTGATCTTCTTCCCCTCTTCGACAAAGCCCTCGACGTCAAATTTGACGCCACTGCGGAGTCCCCATACGTGAATCTCAACGATTTCGATGGCCCTGTCAACGTACTTCTTTCCGCCCTTCGTCCACCGGTCGACATAGGTGATGGTTCGCAATTGACTAGGGATGGAGACGCCGGCACCAAACTTGGGGCGCATCCTCCTCTCTGTGAACCTCGTAAGAGCCTCCTCGGGCTTCCACCCGCACTCGGAGATGAGATAGCTACAGGACACAGTGCCGCTTCTGCCCTTGCCAGCCTTACAATGGACGACCACGACTCTCTCGTTGTTCGCCTCGGCCGCCTTGTCTACGGCACCGACGGCCACGTCGCCCCGTTCAAGATCGCCTCCGTGCAACCAGTTTCGCATGCTGGCCATGATCATGGGTATCAGGCGGAACGGCGGTGGGTGGTGATCGGGCCATGGGTAGTGGTGTACGCGGCCGTATACCTCATCATCTGGGTAGCCTGTGCCTTCAGCGCGAAACTCCCATATAGCCCAGTTGTCTTGGTGCTTCGAGTCGAGGAAGGTCACCAACCGGTCGAGGGGGTTCCTGTAGGCTCGCTGGGGGTATGAACCAGACGGACCGGAGCTGGACAAGTATTAGTCTCAGAGCACGAGTATCTGATGTATCTGAAGGAAAGCGTACGTCGCGATGATGTTGGACGTGACATAGCAGAGGTCTAGGTCCGACTCGGCGTGTCGCGCTCGTGGCCCGGCGACGATGTGTCGCAACAGAGAAGCCATGGTGCAAGTGATGCGAATATGCGACGTGGAAGCGGAACAAACGTCGAAGCAGGGACGCGCGCCAAGCAAGTAGTAGATCGTTGCAGTGTCTGGTTATAGGTAAACGGGGGTTGGAGAAATCTGGTCAGGGCGCCCCTCCCTCATGACGGTTCATTGTGTCGTAGCTGCGCCTTGGTCGCGTGCGGCAGCCAGCCTTGATGTCCACCGACAGACGGGGAGAGGCGACGTCATTTATGGTGGGGTGAGCCGGGGCAATGCGGCCGAGCTACGCCACTTTCGGCCGTGGCTAGTGGCCGTCTGTTGCCCCGGACTGCTTGGCAGCATGTGCCCTGCCCTCGTGCTGCTCCGTTCTTTGCACGAGAAGCCAACGCGCGCCCATGTCACAAAATGAACTACCGGTAGGCTAGGTAGTAGGTATGAAAGTGTAGAGATGCGAATTTGGATTTACTGCTCAAACAAAACTAACAGACAAAGGCCGGAGCCATAGTAAAACGGGAAACCTGAAATCATCGTGTGATGCAGAGAGCAACCTGGAAAGCCCAAGTCCCAGACTCGCCTACACTCCAATAACCTGAATGAATTACGAAAAAGCCGTGTAAACATTGGCCGACCGTGAACCTTCCCCCCTCGTTTCTTTTCCGTTACGACCGTGTGTTCTCGTCATAAACCGTTCCATGAAGCCGTCGCCCGCCAAAAACTACACATCATCGTTGGGGCTGCAGCCTGGCCCGTCGCATCGGCGGAGCCGTGTTGCGTGCGCCATCGCGCCATTGAGACCTTGTTATTGCGCATTCAAAGACCCGAGCAGCTTTGGAACACGTCATCTATCCCAGGACATACTTAAGAGGTCTTCTTGGGAACAGAAGCACCGCCAATGTAGCGGTTGATGTCAGTGTAGGCGTAGAACTGGCGCGCGCCTCCCTTGACAGCCTCCCAAGCCTGGCGAGCAGCGGGGGGTGTTCCTTGGTTGCCGACGGCGGAGTCAACGCGGGACTCGAAGAGAGAAAGCGAGTTCTGGACGTGGGTGCTCTGCGCGAAGCGGGCGCGGAGGAAAGCGGTGTAGATGGCAATCAGGATCCATGAGCGGCGCTGGAAAGTGATAGCGGAGAGGAGGAGGCGAACCCAGAGCGCGATCTCAAGCGAAGACACCACAGACATGGAAGCATCGTAGTACTCCTTGACGAAAGCGCCAATCTTATCGGCGATGGGGTTTTGCGCATACTGGGGTTTGGCACTAGGAGAAGCACCGGCAGCAGGCGAGACGGGCTTGGGGGGAGTGAGTGTGGGAATCACGTTGGCGCGCGTGTAAGTGGCGACGTGGAAGACTGAGTAGATGGCGTAAGGGAGCATCGCCAAGGGGTACTGGGGCGACAGAAGCCAGACGAGGGCCATTCCTGGATTGATGGGGTTAGATGCGGGTTCATCCCTGAACACGGGCTGAGAGCGACTCACCAAGGTACTGAACGTTCTCATCGGCAATCAGAGCCAGAGGGCTCGTGGGAGCCTTGGCTCCGGCCTTGCTGCGGGCCCTCAGCGTCTTGTAGACGACAATGCCGTAGGTCAGGGCAGCAGAGAAGAAGGTAAGGCGGTAGCTAAAGCGGGCAACCCGGCTGTAGTAGTTGAAGGAGACGTAGGAAAGGCCATATCGAATGACGGCAAAGATCAGGGACAAATGTCTGGAGAGCAAAAAGGTTAGCCGGCATCCATTGAAGGGGATTGGCTGGCTTGTCGGTCGCCAAGTGGGAGGCCGTCGTTGGGCTTCTTCGCCCGTGTACACCTCGACTGGTTGGGTTGAAGGGAGAGGAGAGGGCGGACGGTCGAGGGGATTTCAGCGCAAGCTTTCTGTACATACCCGGCAAACCAAGCAACTGTTGGTAGACGGAGTGGTTAGCAAATGTCGCAGACAAAAAAAGACATGCAGACGGGATTGAGGACTCGACGCACATTGCAGTGTCTGGGCGAGCAGCATGAGCCTCTGGGTCAGAGGGACATTGGCGGGCGGAGGGGGAGCCATTGCGAAGTGTGGTGAGGCTCTTCAAGGGCGCGCGATAGATGCCGGATAGCAGATGCAGCAGACAAAGGTTGGGATCAGCAAGAGGAATAGCGAGAAGAAACTGGGATGCAAAGCTGAAGATTTTGTGTCGTGTGAGGATTTCTTGGAGATGCCGGGTTGAGTTTGGGGAAAGCTGGCCAGAATGCGCAAGAAGTCGAGGTGATGCAGTCGAGTGGCTGGACCAGTGTCGAAAGGCGGAGGTGGTGGAGGAGGGAAAATGGAGCCTGGGCCGGGCGGGCAAGCGGTGGTCAGTGCGTCACTGCGTCACTGCTTCCTTCTGCGTGCGCGCGCTTGCCTTTTTGGTTGGTTTCTTTCCTGGTTTCCGTTTCCCGTCGTCTCGTCGTACCTACCTACCACGTAGGTACCGCAGTAAACTAAATTTGTTCTGTTCTAGTTATCCGTAAGATATATACCTAGGTAATTACTCACCCAACGTAAGTAGCAAGGTACTTGATATTAATTATTTTCTTCCGCAAGCGCCGTCGCGTTCCCTGCCTCGACAAATGAAGTGGTGCCAGCCACAAGAGGTTGTACAAGTATTCTCCCGTCTCCAGGGTCCAGGCAAGCAGGGCAGCAAGCAGCGGCAGATCTGCATTTCTGTTTCTGCTACAGACGAGGGATTGAGGGTGGGATTCTTCTCCAGTCTCCAGAATTTCATCACTGACAGGAACAGGGCTCTCATCCAAACGTCACACGTCGATGATCAATGCGATTCACATGTCATTTTTGTGCAAGAGCCTCAACCTTTTACCATAGTGTGTGATGCACACACACTGCAATGAATTGAAATGTTTTGATCCTTCTCCTATCTCCAACCACATCTCCTTTTTGGAATAAAA
Organism: Colletotrichum cereale; assembly: GCA_034509685.1. NCBI lineage: Eukaryota > Fungi > Ascomycota > Sordariomycetes > Glomerellales > Glomerellaceae > Colletotrichum > Colletotrichum cereale. The sequence continues at coordinate 38,409 of JASUDE010000314.1, read as the reverse complement.
TATCTGTGCCCGACCCGACTTTCAGGTCAATCGCCAAGATGAGACGACGGGATGAAATCCGTGCCTCGAGCTCAGCCATCAGCCAACGCCAGCAAAATTGCACTAGTGAGGAAAAAGCACATGCGTGGGGGAGGCAGGAGGAGGGGAGTAGGGAGGCAGCCTTCGTGCCACTGTTCTCCTTTTTGCGCAGTCCTCTCTCTGTATTCCTCCGGAAGGCCAGTGTCGCCAATGCACACGCTTCCCGAGTGGGGTTATGTAATTGATAGCAGATGAGCGCATTACCAGCGCTGACGAGTTCCGCTAGATCATTGATACGTGTCGAATCCAATGCAGCTCTACCCATCTGCCTTGGCCTGGAGATACACCCACCCACCCACACATCCACACGCACATTGCAGAGATTCACTCTTTCATCACCACTGACGCTAGTGCCGGACTTGCCCACCGGTGTCAAGCCATAATCTCTCATAATCTCTCTGGCCTGTTTCTTCTCGTCATCATCGCGTCTGGTCTGTGCTCCGGCTGGCTGGCTGCAGGTCCACTCCACTAGCTCCGTCAAATTCGAGAAGCTTTGACCAATGGATATTCTCCGCTGTCATTCAGCCCCGCAACACTGTGCTCCTTTCGTCAGGTCTCCAGCCGTTATTACAGTGTTGATATTTCAATCTCAACTGTACACTGCCCCTGCTCAGCTGGGGAAGCTGTGGCGTCACAAGCTCTCGAGCTTTTCGAAATGTTGAGGATTGCAGCTCCGTCTTCCGTGGCTTCACCACCACAGTCATTTTGTCTCGACGGTCCGTGTTGACTTGCGCACTGCCAACCACCACGAAAAGCCACGATGCCTCCAAAAGCAGCTCCTCCTCAGAGGGAGTTTGTCCATCCCGAAGCTGGCCATGCGCGAAAGAAGTGAGCTTTTGCGGCCCCCCGATTCCCTCTGCTCAGCTCAGAACCCCTCCCCACTAACAGCGATACTCGCTAGACCCCCCAGCGCTTTCGCCGTTGAGCCCATCACGGTCTTTTATTGCTTCCTCGCTGCCAACATTGTATCTGCCCTCTTCGCACCGATCCAAGACTGCGATGAAACATTCAACTACTACGAGCCGACGCACTATTTGTCACATGGCTACGGCCTCCAGACCTGGGAATACTCCCCCACCTATGCCATTCGCAGCTGGCTCTACGTTGCGCTGCATGCCATTGCTGGAAACATCCGTCGCTTGATGCCACAGTCCACCAAGGCAAGTCAAGTGCTCCGGGCCATACAACTCCTATATAGCTCAGCTTAAACAAACACTGACCATCACCAGGTCGGCGAGTTCTACTTCATCCGCTATGTGCTTGCCTTCGGTTGCGCCTTGTGCCAGACCCTTCTTTTCCGTGCCATCAGCCTTACCCTCAATGCCCGCACCGGCCTCTTCTTCGTCATGGCCACCGTCTTTAGCCCCGGAAACTTCCACGCGAGCACCGCATACCTGCCCTCTAGCTTCGCAATGTACATGGCCATGCTTGGCGCTTCATCTTTCATGAACTGGCGTGGGGGCCTCAAGACTGCCCGAGGCATCTTTTGGTTTGCTCTGGGAGGTGTTGTGGGATGGCCCTTTGCAGTCGCTCTTTCCGCCCCATTCCTCATCGAAGAAGCCCTTTTTGCTGTTTTGAGCGACAAGGATCGCTTCATCGAAGCCATCCTTCGTGTCTCCAGAGGCGTGACTGCTGGCCTGATTGTCCTCGTGAGTACCTTCCCCCAACCCCTCTCTCCCAAGCCTTCTCATCTGACGTGAACCAGTTCTTTGATGGTTGCATAAACACCTTCTTTTACAAAAAGATCGAGGTCGCAGCCTGGAACATCGTCAAGTACAACATCTTTTCGGAGACTGGTGGTCCGGAACTCTATGGCACCGAGCCCTGGTCCTTCTACTTCCGCAACCTGGCCCTCAACTTCAATATCTGGTTTGTGCTGGCCCTCCTGTGCCTGCCACTGTTCCTGCTACAAAAGATGGTCTCTCCCTCTGGTCAGGGTTTCCAGACCGGTCTTCGCGCATTGGTCTTCATCTCGCCCTTCTATCTCTGGCTCGGCATCTTTACTCTGCAGCCGCATAAGGAGGAGCGCTTCATGTACCCCGCCTACCCCTTCCTGGCACTGAACGCGGCTATGTCGCTGCACATCGTTCTCACGGCGTTTGGCAACTCGGACCCCAAGACTCTTGTCGGCAAGATCCCTGCCAAACTCAAGCTGTCTCTGGTCACTCTTGTCCTCCTTCTGTCCTTCGATATTAGTCTATCTCGGGTTTACGGAATCTGGTCTGCTTACTCTGCCCCGCTGACTCTTTACAAGCCGCTTGGAGCTGGTGTCAGCGGACAGCAGGGACTCGGTCTTCGTGGCGACAACGTGTGCTTCGGGAAGGAATGGTACCGCTTTCCGTCTTCCTACTTCCTGCCTCGGGACATGCACGCCAAATTTGTTCGTTCAGAGTTCCGCGGTCTGTTGCCTGGAGAATTCTCCGAAGCCCGGACCGGCTTTGGTTTCTGGAGCGGCACGTGGCTTCCCACCAATGGACTGAACGACAGGAACGAGGAGGATATGGGCAAGTACGTCGATCCACGAGCCTGCGGGTTCTTGGTTGATAGCCAGTACCCGGAGCGGACTGATCCCCTCCCGCCGAACGAGCCAGACTATGTCGCAGATGAGGAGCATTGGGAAATCGTCAAGTGTGTTCCCTTTCTGGATGCGCAAAAGACTCACCCCCTAGCCCGGGCTTTGTGGGTTCCTGACTTGCCCGTCATCCCTGAGAAGTTTCAAAGGAAATGGGGGCGCCACTGTCTCTTGAAACGCAAGAAGTAGAACCAGCAGAGTAGCCCGAGAAAGGCTGCTCAGGTCGTCTGGTTTGGCCTTTTGCTTGAGACTGAAACTGCTCTTTATCAAGGCTCCAATCGCCCCGGAGGAATACCTGTAACCAACACTATCGAGTTGATAGACGTGGAGGATTGAGCTTTCTCGTCAGTTGGCGTGTGGCCAAGGGTATCTGCCGGTCACCTAGATCATTGTAATCCACCGTTGCGATACACTGTTGCAACTGCTATGCCAGCATTCCAACGGCGGAAAACGATCAGGGCACCTAGGTGAAGCGGCCCTGGGATGCTATCTTCGGCTCGGCACTTCACTGGCCATATGGGTCATACGTACTATAACGCTGAGCCGAGCGGAAGACGCCATTGGCTTTAGAAGCAGGCAGCATACATAGAATACACGACAACAGTTCATAAGTAACCATCATGCAGTCAGACTTTGTTACGAGCTACTACTTATCGAGCATGAAACGCACAATGTCTACGTATTCCAGGGTTTCGACCAGCCTTTGGAGAGTACCTATCATCTGGTGTTGCTGGGCTCCGTATTAGAACAGAACCGTTATCAACTGGATCATGGACAATAGCGGGGTCGTATCGGAGGCGCTCCCGGTAAGTGGGTCCGATACGGAATCCTGCCCGGTGCTTTCGTTGACTTCCCTAATGGGGAAATAGCTACCGGTAACTGAGCCACGTGCATTTCCCCTCACGAACCTCACCAACGACCCAAACATCTTATCTACGCCCGCTGGTCAGTTCATTGGTATCAACCTTGCAGCGGCCAGTTGGCGGCCATACCGCACAGGCGTCCCTAGATAAAGAAGCATAGAGTTTGTTAAGCGCCCGCGAAGTATGTCCGCCGCCTTGGACCTCCAACACAGAAGTGTGGCTGGTCATACACTAGGCTCGCCATGCATCTGTTATACTTCCGCCCATCGGATGTATCTTGCCCAAGCGGTTGGAGATCCAGGAGGGTACGGCTCCGAAGCGGCGAGGGCCGATATGGTTGGCGCCTAGATACTTAGAGTGACCACTAGCCGTGTCTCCTTGTTACCACCCCATGCGTGAGCACATTTCAAAACTGCTATCAGAGCTACCCACTCAGCTGTGCACCCAACGCATCAGTATTTCCCATCTCACTGCGAGCACACAAGAACCCCCCCGCGTAAGATGAAGGCCCTCGTAGGACTATTCGCTGGCAAGCGCCCGTGGGGTACGGCGACGGTCTTCAGATCGGAGAAGCGCACCTACGGTAAGCCGACGAAACCAAGGCTTGGTCTCGGAGCCGCCAACTCGCCACAAGCGGCGATATCAGGCGTGAGCGACACCCCTCCTTTGACTCCCAGCAGCCCGACTCCGGCACGGGCACCCGTCCAAGGGCACCCCCTCTCGATTCTTTCGACGGGCATGCTGCTCAGGTCGCTCCTCGTCACCACAATCTCCTCCCACCGCTTCCTCCTCATCCCCGCGCTCAAGACCTTGTCCTTCCTCGCCAAGCCGGGGCGGGCCCTGCTCTTCGACGTCGACCGCAACCCGGTGCTGCACGCGGTCCTGCGCAAGACGTTCTACGACCAGTTCTGCACGGGGGAGACGGCGGCGGAGACGCGGGCGTGCGTGCAGCGGCTCAAGGCGCTCGGGTTCCGCGGCATGATCCTGACGTACGCGAAGGAGACGGTGTTTGACCATCTGACGCAGTCGGCGGTTGAGCACGGCAAAGTCTCCGGGGCGTCGGTCGACGGGTTCGACGCCGACATCGAGGACTGGAAGAGGGGCACGCTGGAGACTGCCGCGCAGATCGAGGAAGGGGATTTCTTGGCCATCAAGTACGGACTGCCCTTCGTCCTGTTCTGCAAAAAGAAAAGCCCCGTCGTTCAGAAGCTGACATGTCCAACAGGTTGACCGGCGCCGGCCGCGCGGTTACCACGGCGTTTGCGGCCAACGAGCTACCGCCGCGGCAGATGCAAGACGCCCTGGACGAGATTGCCGCTAGTTGTAAGCAGCGGGGCATCAAGATCATCGTCGACGCCGAGTCGACGCACTTTCAAAAGACCATCGACCGCGTGACGCTGGACCTCATGCGTCGCTTCAACCAGGACGGGACCGCCGCCGTCTACAACACCTACCAAGCCTATCTGAAGCACACGTCTAACAATATCACCAATCACCTGTCCGAGGCTGCCAAGGACGGCTTCACCCTAGGACTCAAGCTCGTCAGGGGAGCCTACATACTCTCGGACAACAGGGCTCTGATCCACGACACGAAGGAGGAAACCGACAAGGCGTACAACCACATCGCGCAAGGCGCGTTGAACAGGCACATTGGCGACTTCGGCGGCGGAGGGCCAGCGTCCAAGCCCTTCCCGTCGGTGGACCTGCTCCTGGCGAGCCACAACAAGGAGAGCCTCTTCGCCGCGCTACGGCTCCACCAAGAACGCCTGCGGAGCAACCTGCCGACGGTGCCCATCTCTTTCGGGCAGCTCCATGGCATGTCGGACCAGCTCAGCTTCTCTCTCCTGCAGGCCGAGAGCGAGGGCCTGGAGGGGCCGAGGGTGTTCAAGTGCTCGACGTGGGGCACGATGGGCGAGTGCCTGGCGTACCTGCTGCGGCGGGCGGTGGAGAACCGGGACGCGGTGCTGCGGACGACGGACGAGCACCGCGCCGTGAAGAGCGAGTGTCGGAGGCGGATGAGGTCCGTGGTCTCGGTTAGCCTGAAGGGGGTGACTAGGGCGGGCAGTGCGTGGTGATTACTAGGGAGAGGGGGGGCTCCAGTTACAAGAACGTTATTAGTATAGCTCATCATCAAGCGGCAAATGTGTTTTGAAATTTGCATTCTCATCTGCTGTACATGATCATGAACCGCTGGTCCGGCAGTGTCTGACTTCACTCATAAGACTTTTCCATGGCCTGCTGACAATCATTTACACGACTCCCGTCAATTTTTTCTAAACGTAGCAAATTCAGCGTAGTAAACTCGTGTTACGTTACACATCAACAACTTGCGCCTGTCATATTTGCACCAAGGGGGGATCGATGATGATAAGGACGATGGCAGCAGCACTTGACGCTGTCGAGTTGTGGTTAGCCGTAGAAGAGCCCATACTCTACCACACCGCCAAGAGATTGTTTTGGGAAGCTGGCTTCCAGAGATGTGCGGGGTATCCATGTGCTGGCCCGGCTTGACGCTCTGTAGCGCCGGGAAGCCCTCCCGATACTGCATCTAGCTCTCCGGTACCTGATGAAAGATTGATGTCAATGTTTCCACTCTAATAGCTTACGCCTGATGGCCTCTCATGATGCCCAACCACCTGTAGGGACCTCTGATTCGTTTTTCACTGGAACTTATAGAAAGTTATAGTAAAAGCCACTGTATCCTCATTTACTGCCGAGCCGTTGACAGAGCAAATCTCTGTGCATAGTGCAATGGTACGAGTTCATCCTCGTCGTCAACCAAATTCCAGGCGTATCCATGTCGCCCATCAAAGTCCTTGTTGTCAAATTGAGTGTTTGCCCATTTCCCAAGCCGAAATGAACAGGGCCACCAAGTATAATCGGGCCCTCGCTCCCCACAAACCAGCTCAAAATTCCTGTTCCCATGTTACCCTTGATGTCTTCAAAGCTGTTCACATTTCCGCCGAAAAGCAGGGGCGTCAGTATCCCTCCTTGACAGCCAAACACTGAGCCTGCTGGGCATTGTCGGGGGTTCCGAGAAGCTCGTTCAGGTCCTTCTGCGCGGGGAGACGCTCCAGCTCAAACTGATAGTAGGCCCCTCCCTTCTGGTTCGTGAGGGTGCGGGCTTTGGTGACTTTGTAGAGTCCATCGTAGCGGATGCCGCAGGAAGGGCGGAAGGCGCCACCTTTGCCGGAAGCGGATCGAAGGACGCGGACAGGATGGCCCGTCTTCAGAGACAGGTGAAGGAGCTTGGTGCCGTCCTTATTCTGGGGGAGCTGACCGGTGTGGACATCCGCGCCGGAGCCCGAGTAGTGAAGGGTGTCTCCCTGGTCGGCATCGCAGCCCTTGTAGGCGCCGGAGATGACGATTGAATAAGCGCCCTGGGCCGCGTGGCCAGAGATTCCACCCTGCCAGGATCCGTGGGCCCCGTTGAAGACGGCGGCCACCTGCATGGGCCACCAGGCACCGGGCTCGATTCCGTTGTGTCCAAAGGCGTGGGAGCTCTTCTTCAGACCCCTCATCTCCGGGTTGTACGTGTAGCTCTTGGTCTTTCCTTGCATGTAGGCGATGCCGCGCATCGGTCCCTCGACTCCGAAGACGGGGTGATCCAGGGGAGGGAGGCGGAAGTCCACGGTCTTGACGCCCGGGTCCTTGGTCGACTTCTTGGTCGACTTGGCCTTCGTGGCCGGCTCTGCGTCCTCGGTCGCGTCGGCGAGTATCTGACCGTCGTTGTCGTCGTCATCGTCGACGAAGAGGGACGCCTCCTTGTCGCTCCAGGTGGTGCTGAGGATCTTGGCTCGAGCCTTCTGGTCTCCGCTGAAGTAGACCTGGAAGCGCGCCATGCTTGGCTCCCAAACGAATCTGAGCACAGTCTCCAGGGTCTTTCGGGTGTTGGGAAGGAGAGCCTCCGGGCCCCAGGGTCGGGTCTCGAGCCAGTTGAAGAACTGGTCGAGGCGGTCGAGAAGCTCATACGGCGGGACCGAGTCTGGGCTGTATCGCTTGGCTTGGATTCCAATGGTGCCAATGACCTTGTGGCGCACATTTTCGACGTAAACGGCGGTATCGCCAACTACAGGAAGCTTGATGGTTTTGGCATTGTGCTTGACGGTGTCACTCTTGGCGGCGTCACTCACGATCTTCTCGTCTCCGGCTTTGGACGACTGGGCGACCGAAGCACTGGATTCAGCCGCGGCATCGCCGTGAACCTCGACGTTGAACTCATTTTTGAGCTCGTCGACAGCATCGATAGGGTGATATTGGTGCACTCTCTTGGCGGGAAGCTCAATCTCGTCTTCGGCGCTTCTCTTGGTGAGCTTCTCCGTGAAGCAATCGGTTTTCTCGGACATCTTGAATGTCTTCTCGCGGTGTTCCAACGTGTCTTGCCTGTTTCTCACCGTTAGAGAATGAGAAAAACGCTCACAAGCGTCACTATCTCCTGTGGTAGTGAATGATTTCCAAAACTTGAGGTCGACACTTACTTGAATGTAGGGCTCAGCCTGCGTGTTTTATGCTTGAATGGCGACCGCGGATACGGTAGCCAGTTAGCAAAACAGACTGTGAAGTTATCAGTTAAAAGCCTTTAAGTTTTTACACATAGCCTGACCTACCTCGGAACTCGTACGGAGTCCTGAATCTTAGGTCAAATGTAGTTCTTCGGCACTGGAGATTGTCGCGATATACCTCAGCGGAAGTGGAGGGCGATGGAATAAGGGTTGTAGATGAAGGGGCAAAATCAATATTTCCTAAGGGACAAGAAATTATTGTGTATTCTGCTCAAATCAAATCAAAAAGGGCAGGCAGTGTCTACAGTTCTCCAAACAGCCGTGTAGGCAGAGGCACAGCTCAGTCAGGCGCAAGTTATAAACTAGGCGAGAGCCCCCACCAACTTATGTTTACAGTAAGTTTTGGAGAGAGCCGTGTAGACAGAGGCACAGCTCAGTTAGGTACAAGTTACAAACTGGGCGAGAGCCCCCGCCAACTCAGACGGGATAGACAGACAGTATCTTCAAGTATGGCTGTTGACTTGGTTCAGACGGAACAAGGTGTTCACCTCGTCTGCCTCCTGACTATCATGCATGGAGCAAGTACTGAATAAAATCAGCTCTGGGTGTATCAGGTAATACGACGCCATTAATTCACATCTAGGTTAGCAGAGGTTAAGTAAGGGACGTGAAGGGAAATCTCAGTAGTTTATTGATGAATCAAATTGTGAAAAGCACACTTTGTATTCTTTGTAGGCTATTTGAAGATCGACAGAGCGAAGTGTTAACTGGAACCTTTGGTGGTGATTATCAGAACAGGTCTAGAGGACCTATTTCACTCGTCCTTGGGAGCCTACAATGTAAAACAAAGAGCAAGGAACCTCGTTCAAGAAGGTATTCATTTAGGTAAATTCTCATAATCTACAGACTCACTTTCCTCTTAAACCAAGACCCAAACACTGAAACACAAGAGGAAATCCAAAGTCTTCATGTTTGGATTACTTTGACTTGTTCAACTCGCAGCTTTCTCCTATTACTTCGGCTGGAACATGGGTATCTAAAGGAAAATATCAGGTGATGGAAGCTCTATCTGTGGTATTTACGCTCATACTATTAGTTGGTGTGTTTTCAGGTTAAATATTGGACTCTATAGCACTTAGCCTCTTCTTATACTGATGATGTATTGGATGACGTGGTGATTTTTCAGTTTTCAAATGAACCGGCGCGGGCATGTCCCAGAAAAACACGGCTTGCGGGCGCTGCATTCTTTGCTGAAGTATTGATGACTTTGAAGTGCCAGACACTATGAGAAATTACCTAATGTACATACTACTTTAGTGGAAAAACTAGTATAACGTAAACATTGTGAGTACCATGCTAACCATAGTGTACCGATATAAGCGTCTGATCCGAGACCAGATGGACTACTGATAAATGTGATGCAGGTTTGTTGAAATGCAGGCATCACTAATATCCGAGGAATATAGAGCTTACTACTAGCGGAAAGCTAGTATACGTTACCTACATCCTACTAGCTTCTACCCCGATCAGTGTCTTTGGGAATCTATAGATAAGTAAGATGCGTGCCCCACAAATTGGGTAGGAACTAAACATGTTGAAGCGTGTGTATTAGCGCTCCTATCTACCCGTTTGTATACTTGTTGATTTAAACCCCGCACCGAACCAACGTCCAGGTGATTCTGCAACAAGTATTTGTAAATATGGCTTTCCGGGATTCCTTGCTAAGCGGTCCTATGATAACTTATCTCTTATCTGTATGCAGCCAGCTGGCTTCGGTGCCGGAATGCCGGATGGAAGAAAGGCAACCCCGCACTGCTATCAGACGTCCCGAGAAGCTAGGTAGCTGTCCTTCGGGCGCATTGTCCACCTTTTGACTATGGTTGTTATCTCGTAAAGGTAGTGCTTGATCCAAGGCCAAGCTTCCAATGGAGCTTTCTAACACTCAACGACGGGTAACGAAACGATCGCCTTTCGCCTGCGTGATAGCACCCTCTTTCCAGGTCTCGAAACTTACTTACAATCGACAAAAGCTGCTCGCGATGTCGGAGACAGAAGATCAAGTGCTCGGGGCTTCACCCATGCAACAACTGCACTCAGCGGCGGCTGACATTTTACTCCGTAAAACTTGTCACACATGGCGTGTTACATCATAAGAGACGTTTCTCTCACTAGGTGTTGATTCTCTCTTTGTATCAACTTTTACTCTCCTCGTCGCAAGTGGGGTTGATTCGCGGTTGATCGAGAGCCAGTCACCATGGGTTGAAACGTCAAATACCATTCTCGAGGAAATGATTGCCGGCGTCAACCTCACCGCCGAGTTCCGGAAGAACGAGATGCAACAATTGGAAGAGATGCTGGTCGAGTTCGAAGCCACCCAGCCTCATGCAGTGAGCGGTTCAAACACAAATACAGGCCTCCAGACATCGATACAAACGGAAGCACGGGACTCCATTAGCCAGGATGCTTTGCCAGGCTATAGGGAAGTCGCAAAAGATAAAAGTAGCCAGGCGGAGGACCTGACTACGCAGCAGATTATCGATGTTGTGAATTCGCTAGAGTGGGAAGACAATGAGTGGATGTCTCTCACCATGATTGGAGAGGAAGCCTGACAGCGTGGGTCTCAACCTTGCAGATTATAGTTCAAATCTCATTTCGACGTAGAAGGTCAAATGATTACAATGACGTACCAATAGCTACTCGGAACAGTCGGTTATTCTTCCTCTCCCAATCCTTGTTTTCTCTAACAGTACGAAAGTTTTGATCCAGTCGTCCTGAAGCTTCAATGCTTAGAGTTATACTTGAGTCTATATTTTTAAGTGTTAAGGTAAAAAGTCTCTAAAAGTGTGTTTATTAAGTAGAAAAGACTTTGAACTACGTCGAGACACCCGATATGAACTGTTCATCTCGTGACGGCTGTTGTGGTGGTTACGTTACATACAAACAGCGCAACCGTGGTAAAGTAGTAGTAACAGCTTCCGGCAGACCTGTGGAGAACGACGTCCGCGGATGCATTAGCGTCCCACTCATATACATGAACATTCATCTCCAATCCCCGGGCCCCCTGACAGAGCGCGGGGGAATGGTTCTGTCGATCGTTGAGTTACTAGCCGAAAGGGCGGATGATACCCTGAACACAGAACGTCGGTCTCGTATCAATAGCTACCGAGCTTCTGGAATAGGTGATGGCTCCAGTACGAATGGAACGAGAGGGAAATTAATGGCCCATGACGCAGGCCAGAAACATTGCCTGCCGAATGGAGACTAAAGAAGATTAATATTCAGGGTTAAGAACGCGCTCCCGTCCAATGTTTCAATAGAACTGATCTCATTCGTCGTGTATTCCAACCAAAGGACTCTCTCACCACGACTTGCGCCGTACCCACGATGCTTCAGGTACCGGTGCTTGTGCCTGCGCTTATCCTGGCCTTTATCAACTCGTTGGTAAATGGCCAAAGCAGCGACGACTTGGGAGTCGGAAACGGCTTTATTGACTACAAAGCTGGTCAGATCAGCGGCCAGATTGTTCGTGATTCTCAGACGCTGGCTTCTCTCAAGCCAAGTTCTGGCTTCGATTTCCTTCCTTCTGACTTCCTCACAAACCTGACGATCAACGGCGCCCATCATCTGGGCGATGTCACATTCCGTTTCAGGGCCACTGGCGCCAGCAACTGGACCGACATCGACTCCGCCAAAAACAGGAAGGCCGTCAAGGTTTTGGAGGATCTCGCCCCTGGTGTCATTGCAGGTGCGGACTTGGCCCCGACATTGCCGAGCGGTGTGCCGCTGACAGTCACCCGCGAGTGGCTGGCCGAGAGCGAAGGTCTTGCCGTCCGTATAAACCTGACGAACAACGCCAACACGACCATTGAACTCGGATCATTAGGCCTTCCTGTCGTCATCAACAACATCTTCACTTCCCGCTTGGCCGAGGATACACAGGCAAAGTGCTCACTGGCAGATCCATACATAGGGCTTGATGCTGGGTATGTCCGCGTGTCTCCCATCAAGGGACTTGGTAACGCGCTCGTCGTAGCGCCGCTCGGGAAAAGCCCGTTCGAAGCTTGGAGACTCCTTAGCGAGCCGGACGGAGAATACGGGTACCAGACGCAGACCTATGAAGGAAACTACGAATGGATGGTTCACTCGCAGGCGTGGGCAGAGCGTGATTGGAGAAAGGGTGCCGTGCCCTGGAACACACCTACTGCAAAGGAACTAAGGGTGGGCGAGACTTACTCCGTCGGACTCAAGTTCAGCATTGCGGATAGCATCCAGACCATCGAGGACACCGTGGTGAAGTCCGAACTTCCACTTGCCGTGGGAATCCCAGGATATGTCGTGCCCGCTGATCTCACTGCGCGTCTGTATCTGACGCATTTCTCTCCGATCAAGTCCATTGATGGTCATGGTTCTTTCACTGTCGACCAAGATACCGGCGCAAAGGGGACGCCATACCTTCTCACTCCGTCCGCAGGTAGCTGGGGAAGAGCCAAGATCACCGTCGCATACGAGGACGGCAAGACTCAGGCCATCCACTACTTCATTACCAAGCCGGCGCCGGAGACGGTTTCTGATTTGGGGCACTTCCTCACCACCGCCGCCCACTACACCGACGAGACAGACCCCTTTGGAAGAGCGCCGTCCATCATGGGCTACGACCGAGAGGTCAACGCGATTGTCGAGCAGGATGAGCGCGTCTGGATTGCGGGCCTCAGCGACGAGGGAGGTACCGGGGCGTACGTTGCTGCGGCCACCAAAATGTTTGTTCAACCCGTCGAGAGAGAGGTGGAAGTCCTGGACGAATTCATCCACGAGACCATTCTCGGAACTATCCAGCCTCCCGGCACTTTCGCCGTGCGAGCAAGCGCCTTTTACTACGAGCCCGGTGCAGTCAACTACACTTACAACGCCGACTTCGACTGGACATCCTGGGCCTCCTGGAGCAAGGAAAGGGCCTACACGACCGTACGTGCCTACAACTACGTCCATCCCGTAGTGGCGTATTGGTCCCTTTATCGTGTGGCGAGAGATTACCCCCAAGTCAAGACTCGGTCCGAGTGGAGTTGGTACCTCAACCAGGCGTACAACACTGCCCAGCACTGTCTGAGCAACGGTACCACCGAGTGCGACTACGGTTTGGTCGGCTTGATGGGCGAGACTGTATTCGCCGAGCTTCTCGAGGATCTCAAGAGGGAGAACATGACGCAAGAGGCGGCTGCTTTTGAAGACTCGATGCGTTTCCGCGCCGAGTTCTGGGAGACTCTCGCCGTTCCCTTTGGAAGTGAGATGGCCTGGGATAGCACGGGACAGGAAGGGGTCTACTACTGGACCGAGTAAGCCCTTCCAGCACTTGAAACCTCGTATCGTGGCCCCGGTTTGCTGACATGGATTTAGCTACTTCGGCCTCGAGGCCACAGCAACCAAGGCGATCAACAGCATCGTAGCGTATATGCCGACTGTCGCGCATTGGGGGTGGAACGGAAACGCCCGACGATACTGGGACTTCAACTACGGCGCCAAGCACGCCGACACGGAGAGGCAGATCCACCACTACGGCTCTGGCCTCAACTCGCTTCCCATGCTGCACTACTTTGAGCGGAACCCGACCGACTTCAACGCCATCCGCGTCGCGTTTGCCGGTAACACGGCGCCCCTGACCAACATCGACGCCGAGGGCTTTCCCTCGGCGGCGTTCCACTCCTTTCCCGAGAACCTCGAATGGGACCCGTACACGGGCGACTACGGCCTCGGGTTCCTGGGTCTCGGTCTCGGCCAGGCGCTGTACATCGTCAACCACGAGAGTTATGGCGAGGTGGTCTTTGGCGGCAACGTTGTCGCTTCCAACGATACCGCGGTTGTTGCCGAGCCACGGGATGCTGTTCGGCGCCGGGTGTTTGTTGCGGACTGGGGACTCAAAGTCTCGCTCAGCGCTGGAGCTATCCAGACCGTCACATACGACCGCCAAGGGCAGACGCTGAAGATGGTGGTGAGCGCTGCTGCTACGAAGGCGGCGCTGCAGGCTGTCTCGACCGTAGTCTGGCTTACCCAGACGACGTCAGGGGAAGCGAGTTTCGCGGTACAAGGAGCGACTGTGTCTAGGGGTGGATATCTAGTAGACCTGTCCACTGGAAAGGCAGACATTGTGATCTCGAGGTCGCCGTAGTCGTATGTATTGGAAGAAGTAGAAGGAGAAGCTGTACAAATTCCATAATGTTACGCCCCAGAACTGTGCCTTTCAGCCCACGCTTGATTCCCTCATGGAGGATCTCCGGCGACACGTCAAGGAGGAGGAAAACGAGAAGGAGGAGAGGGCAAAGGCAAAAGGAAGCTCGGATGAACATGCGCAGGGATCGAGAGGTCTTGTTCTACTTCTCCAGGTTTACCTTACCCCACACGCCACATTCAAAAGACCGCGTTCTTTTATGGATACATACCCCGCACTCTTCTCTTCCTTGGTCCTCGTCTTACACCCACCCACCTTCGCGAACGTCTCCCATATATGGCGACGTGCCTCTTCAACACAGCCCACCGCCTGGCATATTCCTCGCAACTGGCTCCGCTGGGAGCCCTCTAGCCTGGCAAAACCCCGGATCCGACTGATCTTTCAACGCGCCGATACAGTCCCAGGGCCTCGGGAGCCTGTCGTGCTCATCGGAAGGACTTGTAGGTTATGGCCGGGGCACGTTGGGCTGCAGAGCTGCAGAAGCAGCACAAACTACTACCCATCTTTAACCCGAATTGACCGAGCGGATGGTCACACACCCCCTGAAAGATACCACTTCACCGCGTGTCGTCACTCCCATCAAAGGCCCTCCTACTACGCCAAAGATGATGATGACACCCAAGATCAAGGAACCTGCGGGGGGGAACCTCTTTAGGTTACCCCACCGAGTTCCGTCACCCGAACTCCCCCAGTCTCCCGGGCCCTGGCGGAGCTATTCGGCTTAGAACATCGCGAAGCTTTCTTTTCCTCTTATAGGAAGCCTCCTCCGCCTCAACCCGCACGAGGATCGTCAAATATCTCTCATCTAGACTCCGCTTCCGGAACGGACCTCGCGACCACGCCATGGTCTCCCCCCGGCCCCTTCTCGTGAGCTTTGGCCTCGTCGCCGGCGCCCTAGCACAAACCTGTTGGCGCAACGCAACCTGCACCCACCCTACAGAAGCGGCTTTCCCCGGCCCCTGGGACGAGAACATCTACGCGCCAGACTCCCGTACCGCGCGTCCCAGGTCCGTCCTTTCCCTCTCTACCGGCGAACCTCTCGCCCCGTTTTGCTCCTCCTCCTCCTCCGCGGTCCAGATATTAAGGGGCAATGGCTCGGCGCTGGTCTTCGACTTTGGCGTCCTCGTCGGCGGCGTCACGACGGTGAACTACACCCTCAGCGGCGGCGGCCCCGCGACCCTCGGCCTCGCCTGGACGGAGGCCAAGAACTGGATCGGCGAGCACTCGGACAACTCCAACGGCAACTACCGCGGCCCGGGCGGCGCCCTCATCTCGAACGACGGCGCGCTCTTCCACGCCGTCGCCGCCCCGGGCGAGGGGTCCTACACCGTGCCCCTCGCCCGGCTCCGCGGCGGCTTCCGGTACCTCACGCTGTACCTCGTGACGGACGCCCACGCGGTGTCGGCGTCGGCGGCGGCGGCGGAGGACGCGACTCTCTCGGTCGACGACGTGTCCGTCGAGATCGTCTTCCAGCCGACCTGGTCCAACCTGCGCGCCTACCAGGGCTGTCGTCCCCGACACGGGCGTCCTCAACGCCACGGCCACGGGCGACTGGGCGCGGTACGTCAACGCGCCCAACGGTAGCGCTCCCAGCATGCTCCTCTACCGCACCCTCACCACGGGCGCGTTCCTCGCGGATCTCGCCCCGGCGGATGACGACGACGACGACACCTCCGGTCCGGACGCGGGGACGAGCCTCGCAGAGGCCTGGCTCGCGCGCGCGGAGACTCTCCGGGCCGCCATCCGAACCCACTTCTGGGACGCATCCAAGGGCGCCTTCATCGACGGCCACCGGAACCGCACGCTGTACCCGCAGGACAGCAACAGCTACGCCGTCGCCTTCGGCGTGGTGGACCCGGCGGGCCCCGAGGCGGCCTCCATCTCCCGCGCGCTGACGGAGAACTGGACGCCCATCGGCCCGTCGTCGCCGGAGCTGCCCGGCAACGTGTCGCCCTTTGTGTCGAGCATCGAGCTCGAGGCGCACTTCGCGGCCGGCCGCGCCGACAGGGCGCTGCGGCTGGTGCGCGACAGCTGGGGCTGGTACCTCGGCCACCCCAACGGCACGGGGTCGACCGTCATCGAGGGTTACCTCGCGGACGGTACGTTCGGGTACCGCAGCGCGCGCGGGTACACGGACGACCCGAGCTACGTGAGCCACGCGCACGGGTGGAGCAGCGGGCCGACGAGCACGCTGACCGAGTACCTCGTCGGGCTGCGGGTGACGCGGCCGGCGGGCGCGGAGTGGAGCCTGAAGCCGGCGTTCGGGGAGGTACCGGAGGCGCAGGCCGGGTTCACGACGACGCTGGGGCGGTTCAGCGCCAGGTGGGCGGTCGAGCGGGGCGTCGCGGCGGTGGAGTGGGACGTGCCGGTGGGCACGAGGGGGTGGTTGGAGCTCGGCGGCGAGGAGGGGAGGTGGGTGGACGGCGGCAAGGGAACGGCGAGGGTCAAGGTGAAGACGTGTGATTCACGAACCAAGGCGCAGGAGACTTGACTTGATTCAAGCGATGTGGCAGATAGGGTAGAACGGAAGAATCCTGCCTGAGAGTCCGCAGTGAAGCACCTGGCCCCGACTTGTACTAGGGAGGGGGTGTTGGACGAGGCTTCGAGCGACCTAGGCCGCTTCAGCAGAACCGCCGAGGCGTTGAGCATCTTTTAGTCTACTCTGAGCTTGTCCGACTCCATCTCTGGAAGCAAAGTCGTCGGGGGGGGGGGGGGGGGGGGGGGGGG
>JASUDE010000314.1:0-21437 GCA_034509685.1 Colletotrichum cereale | reverse complement strand
GGGGGGGGATGGCTTCTCGTTCCCATTCGTCCTTCCCACGATTTAAACGCTCAGGGACACCGGGGGCGTTGTGTTCCCCCCCTTGTATGCCGAAACCTGCTTGACTAGCCAGCAGACGTTGGTCGTTGATCCGCGCTTGTCGGGCGTCTGTGTGGCACGTCAAGAGTCCGGCCAGCCTGGACGTCCGAAACCTAGCAGCCCAAGCGGGCTGAGTTGGAGTGAAGCCTCCAAACTTGTCTACCAGAGACTGAGGGGCGGTTTTGGGGGTGTGCTGGTCGATTGCCGATCGCCGGACATGCTTGAATCAGCACAAGAAAGTCGATACAGCCACATTGACTCGAAAGACCGGCCCTACGAGTTCTGACACGTCCGTGGCGACACGTTGAAGGAATTCTCGGTCGGGGACCTAACTAAATCGCGACTCAGGGTCTTTCCCTACATGGTCCAACGATGGTTTGGAGCGGGTTTGTGTTCTGGAAACATGCAGGGACCATCTTTTAGCTCGACGTTGACATGCGCCAAAAAGCAATGCTTGCCGCCAGAACTCGGCCAATGTTTCGGATGGCCGCAAGCCTCGCGTCAGCCTCCCCCCCCGCCCCCCCGGGAACTCTAAGGAAGTCGCCTTTCGGCGTTGGCTGACTCGGTTCTGGTTGGCTGACGCGGGCAAGTTTTTGCCCGCAGGCAGACTGTGACGGGGGACGGAGAAAGTCAAGAGGAGGTCAGCATAAAGGGAAAAGGCAGAAGGGATTACAATTCCCGCTTTGAAGGGTATCATGTTTCGTTTTTGATAGATGATGATATAGATATGCACGTGGGGCATGCGTACATGTACGCCATGAGCATCGCTTTCGGCGAAGCGGTTAGGATCCCTCATCTAGTGATTAAGTCCACAGTTGCTCGGAGCGGGTGTCTTTGTGTGTTGTGTTGGCCAACCATCTCCCGCCCATTCAAAAGAACTTTTCGAAACTGGGAAGGGGGGGGGGCGGCGGAACGACTTCGTCTCCTCCCCCCTTGTAAAACAATCACCGTCATGGACGTGAAATACCTCATGTCCCAGCCAAGACCAGCACTTGCTCAAGGCGGCTTTCCTTCTCCAGTCATGCAAGAAGAGTGACAGAATCCCATTGCCCCTCTCGCCGAACGCCAAGAACACCAACACCGAACCAAGCCCGAGATATTCCTAAATCCAAATAAAATTGCAAAAAAAAAAAAAAAAATCAACAAAAAAAGTCATAATCAAGAATCCATTCCGCCGAGGATGAGGAGGAAGAGGAGGAGGAGGAGGAGGGAACGGGCCCCTCTTTTGTTCGACCCGTCCGGTCAGCTCGTTGATACCTGGGCCGTTTCGAGGTCCCGGGCGGCCCTCCGGTCCCGCCTCTCGGCATCCCTCATCATCCTCCTCTGGCGGCGGCGGCGCTGGTGGTCGGGCGCGCTCTCTTTGCAGGCGTCGATGCAGTGCATGACCATGTACAGGAAGTGCATAACGGCGGCGATGAGCTGAAGCCACATGTACCAGGGGGCCCAGGTGGTCTTGTCGGCGCGTAGGGGGTCGTCGCGCCAGGCGCGGTACTCGTGGTTGGGGCTGCCGCTGCGCCAGCCGTTGAGGATGATGAAGTAGAAGAAGGCGACGAGGCCGAGGACGAAGAGGATAAAGTCGGCGACGACGATGGCACCGGTGCGCATGCGGGGGATCTGGCCGGTCGAGTTGGCGAGGCTCACCATCTCGGCCATGCAGAAGACGATGCCTGACACGGACTGGGAGTAGGGCCAAGTCAGCACAAGGGAACATGGGTGCGTGAGAGAAGAAGGAGAGAAGCAGGAGAGGTGGATGTCAACTCACGGTAAGGTAGCCCAAAGGAAAATGGAAGCCGTATTTCGACAGCATGATGAGGGCTGCGAGAGAGCACACCTCGAAGACGACGAGGGTCAGGCGGAGGCAGAACTGGAGGATGCCATAGAGGGCGGGGATGCGCGGGCGCGCCATGCTGGGACGGCGGGAGTCGCCTCGGGTCGCACGAGTGGGTTGCGGGTGCTATCGTGAGACCATCCGCCAGCGGAGAGAGAGGACGAGTGGTGTCGTATCTGTGTGTTTAGTCACCAATGTTGGGGGATCGGTCCCATGTAGTGGTGGTGGTGGTGGTGGTGGTGGTGGTGGTGGTGGTAGTAGTAATGATAGCAGTGGTGATAAACGGACGTTCGGATCGGTCAGTGGCTGGCAGATATTGATTGCAACGTCGGGATTCGAGAGTAGGTACTCTGTAGCTACAGTACAGCTAGCTACCTAGTGGGGGGAGGGAGGGGTGTGTGTGTGTGTGTGTGTGTGACGACGGCGCCAGCAGCCAGGGTGCGTCTTCAGATGTTTGATTGCCCAAGATTGATTATGCTGTGATGCTGGACAAGATAGTGCACAGGCAGGCTTTCCTTTCCGGCTGCGGTCAGTCAAGACGGCCGGGTTTTGGTGGGAAAAGGGCGATGCGTAAGAAGCAAAGAAAAAATGCAAAAAGGGTGGATGAATTGATGGACGCTGGGCAGACGGACGTTGGGCGGCGGAAGTGAAGGGGAATGAGGAAGAGGAGGACGAGGAGAGGAGGTTGGGGGTGGGGGGGAAAGATTGTGCCGCTATGTTTGTCGCCCGTCCAAGCTGTTCCAATCCAAGCCAAGGGATCTTGTCGCGGTTCGTTCCCGGGAAGACTCGACCAACCAGTTTACGGAATCCCTGCAAGAGAGAGCAGTGAGACTGACAGGACTGACTACAATGAAGAATGGGGGGGGGGTGAGGGATGGATCCAATAATACGGTGTGCTCTGATCCAATAGTCCAATGGATACACTACACTTACTACTAATTAGTTTACCGATGCATCGGCCTCTGCATGCATGTAGGGATACGCTGTACTGTGTATGCGTTCCCGTCCCCAAGTCCGTAGGCCGCACCCATCTCCGTCCCTCGTCCAGACCCCTTGCGTCCTGTCCCGTCCATCCTGCCTTCTGCCTTCTACGTCCGGTCCGTCACAGTGGCTGTGCGGCGCGGCGCTGCATGAGGCGGGAAAGAGGCAAACAAACAGCGGCCGTGGCCAGTACACACACACACTCACTCACTCACTTACACACTCACTCACTTACACACTTACACACTTACACACTCTGCTCCATGGGATGCATTGCTGTGTATTGTAGGGTACACAATATGCATGCGACGCCGGTCATCCGGGTGGAACCTTGAAGAAGACGGGACGACTGACTGACTGACTGACCAAAACGAGTAATTCAAACACTGGTGAAAGTCGGGCTTGATTCGGAGCAAAAAGGGAATTGGCAACATCTGGAACTACATCATCTCGTCAAAAACCAGGGATGACCGTCGGGGTTCCCTGGCGGAGGTCCCGGGAACATCCCGGCGCTGCTCCTCAACCCCCCCCCCCCCCCCCCCCCCCCCCCGCCTTCCCGCTCGAGCCTCGCTCGTGTTGTGCGTGGACTTAGGCAGTACGCAGTACGCAGTAGTACGGATACACGGAGTGGGAACCTTCGTGCGCCCGAGGGCGTTGGGGCCAGTGCTTCATGCTCTCGTTCTCTCGAACCTTGATTAATTGAACAGCCCAGCCACTCTGCCGAGTGCTAATTCTAGAATTCTGCTCAAGTCACCTTTCTGCCTAAGTTACCTTACCTACCTTTGGCAGCTTGGGTGATGCAGACAGACAGACAGACACCACGAGGGAAATGGTGCTCTTTGTGGTCTCTTGGCAACGGTAAACGGTAAACGGTAAACGGTAAACGGCCCCGGGGGGAGGGGGCCATAAATTGGCTCTGCAGGCTGTCGTACATTGCGTCATTCCCTCTGCCATCACCGCCAGCGTCGCATCCAACAGCTCTCTGGAAACATGGCAGATCCAGACCTGTAGGTCACCATCCATCCTCCCATCCTCCATCCTCCCGTCTTCCCGTGCTCACCTTGAACCGACGACACATCTACATCTTATTGTCCCCGTGTCAAGGAAACAACCGACTTGTGCATCAAAACATGGGAGGGAGGATTCCTGGTGCCCGTCGGCACCAAAGCAGGGGTGCTTCCATAAATAAACCCTGTCCAGCAAGAATTACTACATGGTAGTAAACTAGGTAAACTACCCAGCTAGATACACTACGTGACTGCTGTCAGTCCGCAGTAACCAGACTACTGTCAGTACGATCCAATCCAGGTTTCCATCTTCCATCGCGCTTCTCCGTCTCCACGTCGCCCACCGCAGCCAACTTTACGTGATACACGGTTATCCCTCGTGTCCTTTCGGGAAATGACCGTCGCCTTGTGAGATCACCAAAGATGGGGGAAGCTTACGACGCGGCTCACGGCATCCCCCCAACCCATCTCTTTATCCCGTTTGCCCACATCTCGAGACGTGCGAGTGCACGCTGCGATGCTCCACGTCCGAATGTCATGTTCTTAGTTGCACGTCAAGTAAATACCAAGTCGGCTTGGACGGCACCCGCGCGGCACTTGGCCCAGTCCGATCCCCTACGGTCTGCACCGCAAGTGACACGCTGCTCCAGATTGCTTGAGTACCAACCGCCAAAACGGCAGGGAATTCTGGCCTGTTCGCCGCGCTCCTGACGTCGTCCTCCACACGGTGTTTGCTTCTTCTTGTTCTTCTTCTCCTTCTCCTTCTTTCCCCATCCCGGGTTCGAGCTGACGTTGGGTGACGAGGAACCGTGTGTGGGGTTTGACGTCGATAGGTGCCAGCGGCGGGAGGATGGAAATGATACAAGTGGGGGAGTTGTCGCGTCCTTGGCCACGATGACGGTCTGCCGTTTCGCGGGTGTAATTTGAGTATAAAGGGTATGAGATGCTAAGACGTTGGAGAGCTTGTCCTTCTCATCATCAACCACAACA
Organism: Colletotrichum cereale; assembly: GCA_034509685.1. Taxonomy (NCBI): domain Eukaryota; kingdom Fungi; phylum Ascomycota; class Sordariomycetes; order Glomerellales; family Glomerellaceae; genus Colletotrichum; species Colletotrichum cereale. Next base: position 16,553 of record JASUDE010000314.1, on the reverse strand, counting down.
TCTTCCCATCACCAGAGAGTAACAGTCTCGCCAAGAACTCGCTACACACACACACAAACACACAGCCTGAACAACCATTTCATCCAACCTTCACAAGCAACACCGCTTCTCAAGTCAACCCACAAACACATATCCTACATCATGCACGGTGGAAGACATGAGAACTACGGCCCCTCCGGCGGCATGGGTGGCGGTATGAACGGTGGCGGTATGAACGGTGGTAGTATGGGCGGCGGCGGCGGCGGCGGCTACGGAGGTGGCGGCTGCATGGGAAGCGGCTACGGAGGTGGTTGTGACAACTACCCTAGCGGCGGCGGCGGCGGTCGAATGAGTGGTCACCACGGAGGTGGCGGAATGGGCGGCGGCGGCATGGGAGGAGGTTACGGCGGTGGCGGCTACGGCGGAGGCCGTGACAACTACGGCCACGGCGGCGGCAATTACAACAGCAGCAGCCACAACACCAGCGGCAGCGGCGGCGGCGCCGGCGGCGGTCTCCTCGGCGGCCTCATGGGCGGAGGTAAAGACGAGAAGGAAGAGAAGCACAGCGGCGCCGGCGGCAGCTTCACCGACAAGCTCATCGACGGCGCCGCCTCGATGGCCAAGAAGAAGTTCTAAACCATACAACCAAACAAACAGCCAGCCAACAAAAGGGCAGCGACTGTTGGACGACGTAACGAATACCCTACCCCTCCTCTGTACCATTAGTTACTCCAGCCACATCACGGCCAAACCCCGTGTGAATGAATAATCTTATGTGTTTAAAAACACCCTTTGAATCTCTCTCTCTCTCTCTCTCTCTCTCTCTCTCTCTCTCTCTCTCTCTCTCTCTCTCTCTCTCTCTCTCTCTCTCTCTCTCTCTCTCTCTCTCTATTTTTCTCATATCAGCCTCGGAAGATTCTTGTGCAAATCGACGACCTCGTCGCCCATCATTGATGTCTGCCGAAATTGGCCTTCGGGAACTTGGTCTTCCCGGTAATACTCTTGTTACATGCCGTAAAACGCCTCATCTTCAACTCGACCTCTTCTTCCACCTTCTTCCCAGAAATGTCCTTTCGGCCCTGAACATAATCCCAAAGCCCTATCGGTATCCCCAAAATGTTGTGGAAGCCCCATGGATACCAAGTAGTCATTACCGAACCCCCCCTTCTCTCTCTCACGTAAGGGACACCGAAGCAGGACAAAGTAACGAAAACCATTGGTCATACCATCGAACTCAACCCATCCTTTTCCCCCCTCCAGTTCTAGTAAGGACCGCCCTCCAATGCTGATGCAGAATTTCCAGAAACGAGGTGGACAAAAGAAAAGAAAAAGAGCAGACGTCGGGTCAGAAGAGCAAAAAAGATTGCATGGGCGACTAGTCGCCAAACGCAACCACGCTCTTGTAGACAGCTAGAGTGAGATGTTCTTATCCGAAAAGGGATTCTTTTCGGATTGTTTCCAGTCCCACCGTTCCAGCCGCCTAACGTCTGCCTTGGCATAATAGCCGAAAAAGAGAAAAGACAAGGGTCGTTACGATGCTCCCTGGTCGAAAATGTACAGTTCGATGCCATGAAAACACCGAGGGCAGAATTATTCGTATGTACCAGACATCGAAGCGTCGGACATCGGGGGTTTCGTAAGGCGTAGTTGAGTAACGCTCAAGTCCAGAGATCCCAGCAATCAGGGTGCCGGGTGCTCCGCTTTAGCCAACAACGAATTGGAGGGGGTGATTCATTCCTCCTTCTTGGCCTTTTCTGCGGCCCCGCTAGCCTGATTCTTGAGCTCTTCAGCCTTGGCCTTTGCCTTGCCTTCGTTGTACTTGGTCATCTTCTCGGATAGATAACGGATGGAGCGGCCGACACCGGCCGTGAAGAAGCTCTTGATCGACTGCGCGGTTGCGGGCCAGTTGACAGTCTGGCTGATGACCTTGCGAATCGACTTTTGCAGCTCCTCCGGGTCATCCTGGACAATGCGCTGTTCGAAGCCACCGCCCTCACGGCGCTTGAAGCTCACGGCGTCCTCTTCCTTGGATGCGTCCATCATGGCCTTGAATTCCGACGCAGGAACCATCGCCTTCTTCTGGTACTGGAAATACAGACGCGAGCGGAAGGCCTTGGGCAGACGGCGGACCATGTTTCCGCGCTTGATCGGGTCCATATCCTGGTACATGGCACCATCGTGTTCGGCATCGGAGGCGTGCTTGCTCTGCTGGTCGGCTCCGTCGGCGAAGTCGACGTTGGGCATCGTGTTGAGAAGCGGGCCGTAAAGCTTGCGGAAAGAGACCATGTTGTTGTCCACGATATTGTTGATCTTGCTCTTGTTCTCGGTTGGCAGAGACATGCGCGGGTCGCCGAGATACGAGATGCCAGCAATGGTCGAGAAGAGCTCCTTTTCGGTAAACTTGGGGGGCAGAAGCAGGAGAGCAGTGCGGACAGCCGAGATGAGGTTGACCTGGTTCGCAAGGCGGACTCGAGGATGATCACGCAGGATCTTAACCGGCTTATGAAGTCTTCCGGCGAGGTACAGGTTGTTCCAGGTGGAAAGGTCGGTGCAGAGGTTGTCGATTGTTGTCACGCCGTACTTGATGAGCATGCCCTTCTTGGTGACGTACGGGTTAAAATAGACACCGGCGCCCCACCGGTCCTGGAAGGTCGACACGAGACCGGAGCCAAAGCTGGCCAGACCCGAGTAGTGGTCGCGGTGCTGACGGATGTTCAGCGAGTGCCAGTGCTGGGTGTGAGTGACCCCAAAAATGAAGTCGATCATCTTGGGGCCGCCCTTCTGAACCTCCATCAAGGAGGGCGAGGGCTTGGGGTGTACAGAGCGGAACTCCTCATCCGTCACGGACCTGCTGGCCTTGGACTGGGGGAAGACACCAGAACCGTACGCCATAGCATACATGATGGGGGCGCGGAACTCCCGGACGACTTGAGTGAGGACCTTCTTGAACTCGGCGTTGACCTCCATGTGCTGGTTGATGCCAAACTCCTTGTAGGGAAGCTCTTCGAAGTCCTCGATCTTGGCGTCGGGATGCTCCTCCCAATTGTCCGCTGACAAAGTCGGGCCGCTCCTCTCCTTTTTCTCGGCCTCGCGGGCCCAATTGAAGTTGATCGCCGAGCCTCTGTGAGTGTATGAAGGAGGGCTATCCTCCTTAGCTTTGCCCTCGTCCTTCTTCCCTGCATCCGTTGAGTAGTATCGGGGCGCACGTGAGAGGCCTAGAGCGGTGGAGGATGTAGGGCGAAGCGCCTGACTGGGAGCCCCTCGAAGCTGTTCTCTTGAAATTAGCCACCATCGCTTTCTAACACGCAGCTAAAGGAGGAGGCTTACCAATAAGCGAGAGAACGCCATGGTGGTATTGGTAGGTGGGCGTCGAGGTATAGTTGAAGGAAGAAAGGGATCAGAAGCAGTGGCTTGTGGGGTATTTTTCAATTAGTACAAGTATGTCGGGTAGATGGTTCACGATAAAGGCGGCAAGCACAATATTGTCCTTAGAGTGAAGAGCACTGGGCCTGAGCCAGGTCAGCCAGAGCTTAGTCGTTACAGTTGGGCTCAGCCTTTGTTCTCTCTCTCTCCCGACCTCCTAGCGACGAAGCTATGGTATCCAATGTTTATGCAGAGCAGATGTACGTTTTGCTGGAGGCAAGAAGGCTCAAGACGGAATCGAATGTGTCAAAGAAGTTCGTTCCCCTTGGGACTGCAGCTCGGTAGTCCCGTCCCTGACTATGTTGAAGTGTTGCTGGTTCCCAGGGTAAGGTGCCCCATTCGTTTGCCACTGAGGCGCCGAGCTTCTCCTGTTCAAGCGGATTCGATTGCGATATTATGTCGCTGTATATATGGCTCGGGAAGAGGGGGGTCGGTGAGGTTGTCGAGGGGTCGGTTGTAGAGGGGAGGGGGGGGGTATTGCGGAGGGTTTGAAGCTATCGATGAAATCTGCTGCCCCGGGGACAAAGAGCTCCAAGTTAGGTGAGCACGGAAACGCTAGAGCAGTTTTGTGCACGGAGCAGCGTCCGAGCAGTGCAGCGGCCCAAGTCAGGAACAAGCTTCCACGCATGTGGGATGTGGGGATCACGTCATGGTGCAGCTGGTCCCTAGTCGGCCCTCCCACCTTTCCTCTCTTAGGCCTGCAGAGTCACAGGGTTTAGGGCCGTTGTCATCTGTCTCACACCTTTGACGGTGGTATTGGCGATGATGATGCAGGGTGGCTGTTTCTTTGAAGGGGGGAGATGATGCCATTTCCTTGCGAAGTCCTCAGCTTTTGCGTTGATCCTGAAAGAAATGTTGAGATGACTTCCTCTCTGGGCAGAGAACATTGCAGACAAACCATTGATGTTTTCATGATGCGATAAATCGTCAAGAGAAACTTGCAATCTTCAATGTTACCGTAATTGCAAAGTCAATGTGGTTACAGTCAGAGCGAGAATGTGTAGGAAGACTCAATCAAAGACGGTTCGAAATAGGAAAAAGCAAACCCGCCCAGACACCCTTCGGGAACCTGCAGTTGAAACAACCCAACTAAGGAAAGAGCAGCCGGCCTGGCTGAAATATCTCCAATCTTTCCTCAGCAGGCAGAATATGCAGAGCAGGCAGAGAGAGGCAGCAAACGACCGTCGTCTTTTTCCAGCAACAGTGGAGGAGGTACAACTTCTGCAATTCAGCCGAACAAACCTGTCTTGAATATCTAGCTATTGACAGCTTGCCGCTGCCCTCAATTACCCAACCGCCAATGGATGAAGATGAGGAGGACTCGAGACAGACGGCGGAAATCGGATGTCTTCTGATCACGATGCAGCAACCTCCAGCTCAAGCTCAAGCTCAAGCTCCAGCTGCCGCTCCCGAGAAAGCCTCACCGCGGGGAAGGGAGCTGAAGGCCCAGCAGGTGCCAAAATCCACTGCGACTGCGGCAGGGTCCCCCCTGGCCCGTCACGTGACTCCGTTCCCAGCAACTCCAGCGTCCAAGAACCGCCAAAACAACATTGGCCGATCATCTGGAGTTCGCGTTTATAAGCATCATCGTCACAGCACCGGCGCCATGAGGTCGCATACTCCATCTGGCGATCCACCAGGCCGGCGCAGCTCCGTCTCCAACCGCTTGCGCGCCAGCGTTGGCGGGAGTGCACTTCCTAGACCGCACACCTCTCTCAGAGAGTCCAGGGTATGTTGTAAACAAACAAAGTAGCGACGCTAGCCAAAACATGATTGTCGCTGACTGGAATCTCTCTATAGACTTTCCGCGCAACACAACCCACGTACAATCTCTTCACCGGTGGCGACGTCAACAGCAGACCTGGGTCACGCGCAAGCCTGGTGCCTGAATCCGTCCGTGCCACCTCCCACGAGAGCTCCAAAGAAAATATGGCGCCTCCAGACGCCGCCGAGTACGAGTCTCAGCGGCAAGTCATCGAGGAGCTCAAGGCCGAGCTGGGTACCCTCCGATACACCATCAGCACTTTCGAACAGGAGAAGCAGATGGCCGACGCCCGACACAATGCCGAACTCGAGGATCAACGTCGCCGCGCCCAGGCCGACTTCACGGCGAAACAGGCCGCCGAGAGCGAGAAGTCGCAGGCCATGCGACAACTAGAAAACACGCAAAAGGAACTGGCTGACCTGCGGGAGAATGTTGCGCAAGAAAAGTCGGGACTAGAGAAGCGCGCGCGCGACGCCGAAGAAGAGGCCCGTTTGCTACAGGAACAATTGGAAGACTTGTCGAGCACCAAGGACGAGGCGGCGCGCATCAGCGAGAAGAAAACAATCGACCTCGGGATGCAGCTACAGGCCGCGCAAAAGTCGACGCTGGAACTGGAGCAGGAGTCGCAGGCTCGCGAAGCTGCCCTTCAGCAGGTCCAGTCTCAACTAGCTGAGAGAGACAATCAGGTGGGCAACCTCGAGTCGGAAGTGCTGCGTCTCAAGGCCCAGACCGGAGATGCCGATACTATGGCCATCATCAAGCGCGAGCTGTCGGAGCAGGTGGCGCATATCCGCAACCTGGAAGCGACCAACCGCGAGCAGCTCTCGGAGCTGAAGCACCTGCGCCAGATTCACCGGGCCGTCGAGGTCGTCGAAGAGGAGAAGCGATCCCTTCAGCGTAAGCTCGAAGCCGCCCAGTCGCTTGAGACCGAGCTCGCTGAAGCGCACATCCAGCGCCAACGTCTCGAAGACGAGCGCCTCGCCTGGACCGGCTATCTTGCCAGCACCGGCACCGAGCTTGAGTTTGACTCGCCCGAAGCAGTCGCCCGCGCTCTCGTCGAGCAGCGTTACGAGACCGCTTCCCAACTCGACAGAGTTGGCTCGCTGCAGGCTGAGCTGGCCGCGCAAGAGTCCGCTCTGAAGTCGGTGCAGGAGGAGAACGCCACGCTCAAGTCGCAGCTCACCGAGGCGCGATCCGTCGCGACGACCCAAAACATCGACAAGACTCGACTCCGGACTGAGCGTCAGCGTGTGCTCGCGGTGAAGGAGGTCGAGTACCTCCGCGCCCAGCTCAAGACGTTTGACGCGGAAGACGAAGCCTTCCAGCCGGAGGCCGTCGACGAGACCCGAGCCCGCCGCATTCAGGAGCTCGAGGACCTGGTCGACAAGTACAGATCGGAGGTACAGGCCATGCACGCCGAGATGTCCTCCATCGAGTCCGACAAGCCCGCCCAGCCCGCACCGGCAGTCGCCGGCACCAAACGTCCGCGCGACGAGAACGACGAGGCCCTGCAGGAGCAGCTCGGCCTTCTCAACCGCAAGAACCGCAAACTCCAGGACCAGCTCTCGGCGGTCCAGACGCAGCACGCTGTCACCCAAAAGGAGCTTTCCGTCGTGCAGGAGCAGCTTAAGGCGCTGAAGACGCAATCCAAGACCCGCATCCTGTCCCTGCGCTCCAACCCGACGTCCGACTTCGAGGCCATCAAGGTATCCAAGCTCAAGGCCCTCGAGCAGGAGAACGCCGACCTCCTTGCACAGATCGAGGGCAACCCCTCGGTAGACCTTGTCCCGCGCACCCAGCTCGACGCCGCGAACCGCCTGGTGGAGGAGGCTCGCGCCGAGACGGCATCCGCCCAGAAGTCGGCCAAGCGGCTCAAGGAGGTGTGGTCGAAGAAGTCGCTTGAGTTCAAGGAGGCCATTTTCAGCACTCTCGGGTGGACAGTCATGTTCATGCCCAACGGTAAGATGCGCGTCGAGTCGACATTTTACCCGTCCCAGACGGACGAGTACGAGAACTCGATCGTTTTTGACGGCGAAAAGGGCACGATGAAGGTCGGCGGCGGGCCCAAGAGCGCCTTTGCGAGACGCATCTCGGACCAGATCGGCTTTTGGGTGCGCGAGAAGGGGTGCATCCCCGGCTTCCTCGCCGCGCTGACGCTCGAGTTTTACGAAGAGTACTCGCGGAACCAGATGCAGACCGAGTAAAGCCAAGCAAGAAGAAGAAAAAAGAGAAAAAAGTCGACCACCATGATGAGCGGGATTTTTGTGCGTTTTTGTTTGTGCGCAAACGAGGATAACTGGGAAGGCAGTCGAAAATAGCCGCCAGAGTTGACGAACGACCTGGATAGGAGGAGAGTAGGGGAGGAGGCTGGTTGTACAAATGCTGCTGTTTTCTTTTATGTCATGATGATACCTCCTCGCCTCACGGCCTGAAAGAATTGGAACGAGGTTCGGATACCGGATGGGGCGAATAGCTTCACCAAAACCCCTTAATGACACATAACTTTCACGTGTCCCACATACTCAAGTCGTTTCGCTGGTCCTCACAATGGTTGCAACCCCCATGTCCAGCATCGTTTCTCTTCAAGCACGCAGGTGATGTGGGTGCACATGGGGATCTCTCTTTTTTCTTCATCATATCGGCACAGAATCTACCTACAACACGCCGAGAAAGCTCGTCCCCGTCGTCAGAGATGATGGGCTCCCGAAAGAGATCGTGATCCTCAGAAGATCCGATATCTGACAAGAAAAAGAAGAAAAAAAGAAGAAAAAACTCCCTTGATCCGCTAGACATGAAATATCCGGGGTGTGTCTCAGCCTCTTCTGCCATGCGCTTGCTATGTAAAAATTGGTCTTTCTCTCCGCCAGTGACAAAATCTACCACTTCGATGGGGTATGTACAGACCTTGCAACACATCTTCCCCATTAAACATAAGGTGCACCTAGGTAGGTAATCCATCACTTGGCTTCGTACTTGCCGCTAGTAACCTTTTTTACCAGTTGCACATCTACCCACTGCTGATCTGCCGGCAGTGCTGGCGAAGTCGGGTTGTCGTCCGCAAAGGGGTCTGCCTCTTCGTCCTTGCCCTTGCCCTTGGTCTCCTCTAGTCTCGAGATAGAGATGCCGCTGCTGAGATTCTCGGGCGTCATCTCCCATCGAGCCTCAATATGCCCCGGCTTGGGCTCCGCGTTCTCGGCGCCGATGATGCGACAGACAATCTTCTGCGTTTCGGCAGTAATGGTCAGGTCACCCAGGCGCCAGTACACCAAGTGCTTGTCCTTGAGATGCGTTCCTGTGGGTTTTGTCTGCGCGCCAGAAGCCTTGGCACCTTCGTATGTGGCGACGAAGACAACATTGTGCAGCGTCACGGGAGCCGTCAGGTTGCTTGCGGGATTTAGAGAGTACTGCAGGAGCAGTCCGAGCTTGTCACCCTGGGGCTTCCAAGCCGGACGAAGCAAAAGCGGAACCTGTGCCGCTAGACCGGCGCCGTCTGCGTCGCCAGAATGTACTCTATATGTGAATGCCGTAGCCGTCTTATTCAGATGCGTCAGATCCAAGTTGAACTCGTCGGATCTGCCAGAGTTCTGGACAAAGATACGGTTTGGACCAATGACTTCCAGGCTTGGGAAGTTGTTGATCCTGATGGTCTCACGATCTGCTTTCCTGTCAGCCATGGTTCTTTTTTCTTTACCTTTCCTGTTCTTCAGTGGGCAGCGACGGAACTCACCAGGCCGAAAATCGCCAGCCGCCTGGTAGGCAAAGGCAATTTCACCGTGAACCTTGGCACTTGTGACTGTTCCATCCTCAAATGTTGCCGACACGGTCTCGATGACGGACGCGTTGAGACCAGGCTCGTGCATCTCAGGATGCTTCAAGTGGGCCAAGCTCACAAGTGAGTTGGCTGAGCGGATGGACTGAGTATCTGACGTCGCAGCGATGCTTGCCTCCGAAGTAAGGGCAGCCACAGTGGTGGGTTTAGATGATTGGCTGGGGAGTGATGGCGAAATCGGGAAGGGGTTTTCAGAGGTGAGCTCAGGCTCAGGCATATTGGGGGGCGGCACATAGATGGTGTTCCGGACGTCTCTACGTCCTCGCACAGTTCCGAGCTTTCGCGACGGGGCAGCCATCTGCGTCAGAGTGTTGGCGACATTGGACATCGCAGCCCGCTTCGCGTCGGCATCTTCCTCCGCGATAGGCGAGCTTGCAATGTTGAGTCTGAACATCTGCTCGTTCTCCTCGGCGGCCTCGCGCTGGGCCTGAGAGATTGGGTCGTTGTCTGGTGGTCGGATGGTGAAGCCCTCGGCATCCTTGCTTTCGGAATCCCGGGTCTGCGTGGGGGGCGGGCCTGGAGGAGGGACAACGTCCAGCGCATCGGTATCGTGGGTTCCGTTGACAGGGCCAGCCGACGAGCCCAGGCGATTAGCATCCGAGAGACTTTCACCAAAGCCGTTGGTACCTTCGTGGTGAGGCCCGTCGGTGCCAGAGGACTGGGGTGGTCTCGGGGAATCGGGCGTCTCCGCGAGAGCAGACAATCGGTTGTGCGCCTCGGTCAGGTTATTCGACGAGGCTCTGGGAGACAGGCCGGGGCGAACATGAGTGCTGCTATGACTGCTGCTGAGACCTCGGCCGAAAGACGGCGCGCCGCCCTTTCCAGGTGATATCTGGCCGAATCCGCCGTATCCGCCGTGAATGCTCTGCCGGCGCCGGCCAAGCATCGTACCAATGCGGCTTCGCAGCTTCGATTCTACATCAATCGTTAATGTTAGCGCGAAGAGACATGGGGTGCTTTGTAGCAGGTCATCATACCGCCCTTCCCGTCGGCAAGACCAGAGTGGTCACTTGCGTCGTCGTCGCGTTGTCCAATGCTGCTGGGCGGAGGCGGAGGCGGGGCCAATGTCTGGCTGGTCTGAGCATTGGAAGACTGCCTGGATGCCGTGGCCCTCTTCTCCAGCCGCGGCTTTCCCGAAAGAACCCTCTCCTTGAAGCTTCCGATCTCCTGTTCGGTACTGATCTCCAGCATCGAGGCCAGCGTGTCGGCGGCGCGCGCCTGGTTCCGTTGCGCCTGGTCGCTCTCGTGGGTCTCGTATTGGGTCAGCAGGTCGCGCAGTTGGTTAACGCGCTGCTCGTCGAGGGCTTGCAGGGTTTCGAAGATGAAGGGGGCCTGAGAATCCCACTGTTGAGTGGCGGACTCGAGTCTCGCGGTAGCATCCGCCATTTTCTGAGCGTTTGTCTTGGGACCTTTGCGGGCGAGGGCATCCGCCTTCTTCTGGGCATCCTCCAGGTCTCGGGCCATGGCGGTCAGGTTGGCGGAGATGGTCTGCATGTTCTGCATCTCCTTTCTAGATTGGAAGTTACGCAGAGGACTCTCGACATCTTTTTCGAGTTGGCTCGCGAAAACGTAGTGGGAGTGGGCGGTCGAATCGACGGATTGGAGAATCTTGTCCCAGGGGCCGGAAAAGACGCTGCGTAGTTGATCAGTATACGGTTCGGCCGTCGGATGCGCGTCAGGGACGTCGTGGGCGACCTACCCAAGCTCGGATTGGCTGTTGGGGACTTTGAAGGTGAGCAGCTTCTTCAGGCTCTGGACGTATTGGTCCTCGACTCGGCGGCGTTCCTGGATGGGATGTGTTCAGCTTGGGGGTTGTCTTCCTTCCCGTCGGGTAGGCGGTGTTCTGGTGGGTTCGGGTGTCGCTTTACCTGCAGCCAGTCTGCGATCTCGGTGTTGATCTTGTTTATTCTCTTCACACGGTCGTTGAGGACGTTCACGGCCTGCATGGGCTGGAGGTGCGCCTGGACAAAGAAAACATAGGCAGTCAGCAATCAAGTCGCAAACAATCCGGTCCTGGTACGGCAGAAGGAGGCACAGGATTTGGAGGGATTGTAAAAGTGCGCCTTCGGCCTCGGCTTGGTGGCCAGGTGTTTTTTCTCTCTTTGTCTCTCTCTCTCTCTCTCTCTCTCTCGGGGAGAGGGGGGTTAGGAAACAGTGACGATTGACGAAACGGGGAAAGGACGGGGACAGTACCAGCATGGCAGGGTATTCGGCCCTCGCAAGATCGTCCATTGTGTCTAATTAGCGGGCGCGCAAAATCATATACGATGAATTCAAGCAACGGGAGAAACGGCGCGCATAGCGATGCTGTCTATAATGCTGAAGGAGTCGCCAAGGTGAGGAGCATTCGCATCGTGGGAAAGTCGTGAGGATGAGAAGGTGGGTTGGTTGGCAGGCTGGCGGCGAGATGGAGGGAGATTGACTTGAGTGGATGGTTGGAACACACACACACACCCACACCCACACACCAAAGGTCAAGGTCCCAGGTACGTATCTGTAAGATCGCCTGTAATAGTAGTGAGGCAGGCAAGGAAGGTGCCTCCACGTACAGTACCGTATGGGGATGGCGCAGTTGCTGGCTGCCGAACCAAGGACGGGGGACGAGGATGGACGAGGACGGACGAGGTCAGGTCAGGCGGGCTGTCAAAGGCGACTGGAGTGGGAAAGACCAGGGCGCTGGACATTGGACGTCCGCCGAGCCGAACAGTGACTTTCCAAGGTTGGCCTTGGGCTGAGGATGGTGTGGAGTAAACCCGACCAGGGGGGGGACTTACAGTGCAGTGCGGTGCGGTGCACCTTGACCTTCATCGGTGATGGATCACTAGTACTTGTAGTACTTGTACTACCGGTAGGTAGGTCGGTAGGTAAGGTACCTTGGGTAAGGTGGTATATGGTACACTTATCCGTGCATTCTACCGACAAGCAAGGTCCGGCGTCCACAGCCTAGATACACAATGCCGTCCTGCGCATGTACTCTTTCAATATATGCCTTCATTGGCGTTGACTTTGCTTCCTGATTCACTATGAACAAGTGTCTAGTCTATCCATTTCAACTGGTGGCCGCGACGACTCTCGAGTCAACATGCATATGCCTCTCCCCCCATCCATGGATATGGATATCTCGTGTACCTTTTTTTTTATTTTATTTTTTAATAAAGTCCTTCCCTGCCGGCGCTGCTGTCAATTGGTCCGAGTGCAGTCCCCCGGTGCCGGAAGGTCTGGCGGGTGGTCACTGACGGAAAAAAAGATTGAATTCATTGGATTCGGATGGGAACACTCGCTCCAGCGCAGTCAACCCAACTCGGGTTCCGCACTGACCAACCACTCTCTGCCATCACTTGCGCTTTCAGCTTCGTCTTTGACAGGGGGGCTGTTGTACTCGAAACGGGCTAGCCTGGAGGAGGGATTCTACGTATGAATACGTCACGTCGCCCCTTCTTACGGACCAGGCTAGCACCTCCCTGTCTCATCATTTCAGAACGCCGGGAAAGAATTCGATTCGGCTCTGTTGCTTCACAACTGCCAGTGAGTGATTGCCTTTCTTGAGCTGCCTACACTACGATGCCGAACAGAGAGCAGGCGGAACGCGCCGCTAGAGTCCTTGGCGCTGGAGACAGGACCGCGTTCCCCCGACTTCGGGAAGCCTGGCCCCCTTCACTTTAATTAGTCACTTGACTTGCTCAAACACAGGCACCGGTAAGCGTTTGCCAATGTTCGGAGGAACAGTATGCCTGTATGAGACGACGGGGAAGGGCCCTGACCTGTGAGATCTCTAATAGCAGAAATTCAATTTTCTCAATAGTAGGCAAGTCCACGTGACGGAGCCGCACCATCCTTGCACTCTTCCATGGACGCATGAACTCATACTTTGACCCTTTTTTTCCATCGCAAGGATGTAGAAGCCAAAGCATCGCCGATGATGACTGCTGGCGCGGCTCGCCCAACTTCCCTCTCCCACAAATGCGCCATGTAAGACCCGAAATTGGTGCGCATTAGCGTAGATATCTTAAGCCTCATAGAGTTAGAGAAAGCCAAGGTTGGGTTGAGGAAGCAACTTGGAGACATAAAATCGATGCGGCCACAACGCCCTCGTCAGGTACCCGGAATTGCAATGCCCAATGCCGCCTTATGTAAGCCCAGGTGGTAGAAAGGCTGTTGTACTCCGCACTGTGAAGATTCTGATCCTTCTGTGGACCCGGACAGTCACGAAGTGGATGTACTTACACGGTATCCGCAGCTACCAAACCCTCCCTCCGTGGCTGCATCAGGGATCACCAAACGGAAGTGCAACGACGCCAGGTGCTTACTAGGTTGATCGGTTATCGTCCCAGGCCCCTTATTGTCTGGCCTTAACTAAGAACGACGACCTAATTATCGTGAAGCCGCAAGAGCACATCCACAGCAACTCTCAGACATCCCTGATCATCCACAGCGATCCTGCTAAATCTACTCCTCTATTGTCCCCACCATGGCCGACAATGACTGGAGGTCGCGGTTATCAGCCTCAGACCGATACGAGAACATACAGAAGATGTGAGTTACAAACTTGTCATCTACACCTCAACCCCTAGCTAATACTTGGTCTCTTCAGAAAAGCGGTGTTGGAAGCCGCCGGCTCAGAGGCCAAAGCTACTTCACAGTCCGATGCATTTTCGATCGAGGATCAGGCTTACAAGGACTCAACTTCCAGGGTGACTGCCCTCCCACCCATCATCCATAACCCTCTAGGTATTTAAGACTAATTCCAACTTTAGGCTCAATATGACGAAATCTGTCAGTTGGTCGGTTCCGTAAACCTGGCTCCTCAAGAAGCACCAGCTCCGGGTGGGGACCTCTCCGACGACGTTGGAGTCACTATTGGCTCCTACAAAAACTGCATCCCATTCGCAAGTGGTCTCACCTCGGAGGTTTACAGATGCAAAGACCGGGCCCTGAAGGTGATTGTGGAGACACACAACATTGAACCTCACAACCCTCACCGGGAGGCCAAGATCCTAGCAACTCTGAAGCGGCCATGCATCTCCCTGTTGGAAACATTCAGGGACCAGGAGCAAAAACTCGTCCTGGTGTTCCCTTACAAGCCCCTCACTCTCGCCGACGTGATTGACAAAGGCACTCTCCCGCTGCCCCGAGTCAAGCGTATCTTCGAGGACATCTTCACCGCTCTTAAGGACATTCACAGCGAGGGCATCATCCACAGGGACATCAAACCAGAGGCCATCCTCCTCGACGGCCCAGATGGACCAGCATATCTATCCGACTTTGGGACCGCCTGGCATCCAACCATGTCAGTCGTTTCCGAGCCGGCCAACAGCAAGATTCTCGACATCGGGACCGGCCCCTATCGCGCCCCCGAGGCCCTCTTCGGCGACAAAGCCTACGGCCCTGCCGTTGATATGTGGGCCGCCGGGTCCATGCTGGCTGAGTGTTGCCGCTGCCCCCCAAAGCCATTGTTCGAGTCGAGACCGACGCACGAAGACGGCAACCAGCTGGGCCTCATATTGAGCATCTTCAAAACCCTGGGCACTCCGACGCGGGAGACGTGGCCCGAAGCCGCGAGCTTCAAGACGCCGCCCTTCGAGATGTATCGTATGATTGACGGACATTCATGGGAAGAGATTCTGCCGGATGTTGATATTCAAGTTCGAGACCTGGTATCAAGCTTGGTTCGTTTCGACTCAAGGAGAGCAACTGCCGAACAGGTGACTTGAAAGCAAACCCATTGATTGTGTATCATTGTTCTAACGTCCTAGCAGGCATTGCAGCACATCTTCTTACAAAATGGTCGTCCCGAGGCATAAAGCCTTTCGCAATTTACGGAAACGAACTGGCAAAGCGTGGACGGCTCTTTGTACGATCAATCGAAGACCTGCGAGGGGTAGCGGGGGACATTGTCAGGTAGGTAGGGGGAGCAAAGCCGTTGCCTTGTGTTCCAGTCTACCTTTGTGTGTGGAATCCCGCAACCGTCAAGGACACCAGGGTTCATTACACTGCCATGAACTATTTCAACATTCATGTACAGAATTTCAGGGTATCCTCGCACCTATATCAATGTATGGCGTCGCCGCACTTCCGATATCTCTGCTGGACCACTTCCAACATCACCAGCTGACATATTTTACCCTTTGCTCAACGCCTGATTTAACCCACCTGTCAAGTTACAAGGCTCTTGCCGCGAAATCTTTACAGGATGGCGAAAGACAGATCCGAGAAGCGCAGTGGCCCCCGGGTGAAGGGCCAGCCTTCCATCGACACGTCCATCCTCCACGGCGGCAGGGTCTCGCCGGAGAGAGAACGGTCGGATGAAAACAAGTACGGCGTCCCGCGCGACGTGGCAGGCAAGACGCCCGGCGGCAGGGACCGCCACCACTGCCCCAAGAACGGGCACTCAAGCGACCTAGTCTGCCTGAAAAAAGGCTGCATGGTTAAGTGCGCCGGCTGCGGGATCCATATCTCGAGATACAGAGGAGCGAGGTGCCGCGGCTGCGCCGCGAGGGAGACGGGGAAGCTGAGGGAGGAGAAGGAGGCCCGAGAGGCCCAGCGCAAGATGGAGGCGAAGCTCGCCAAGAAGGGCAAGTTGCCGGTCGCCAATGTGTTCCTCGCCCCTCACCCCTCGGGCATCCGCAAGCGAACCGGCCGCGTCGGCATGCGTGCGCTTGGCCGTTCCTCTCGGCGTTCACAGGATTCCGGTCGCCGCTCCTCCAGCCCGCAGCTTTCTGGCGAGGAGCCGGCCGATTATGACGAGATGGCAGAGGACGAGGAGGAATGGGAGGATGTCCAGGAGGACATCAATCTCCAGGACGACACCGCAGCGAAAGAGGCTCACTATCAGCAACTTTTGGAGGAGGAGGCCGTTCTGCAGCGCAAGATCCGCGAGTCTCTCCTCAACCTTCTGTCCTAAGGGGGCTTTCGTTTGGCTTGTGTACGCCACATCTCCTGTCTGCGTTTTTTTCAAAGGCCTGATATTGAATGTGTCTCCGTGGTTATCTACCCACTGCCGAACCCCGCTGCTTTTCTTCTTGCCCGTTATCTTCGCACTTTCTAGCCTGATCTACACGAATGCTCAGAATTCACGCTTTGTCTCATCCCATTCGCTTTCTTCGTGATTTGTGCTGTCCCCAAAGGATAAAAGGCACCAGCCCCTTGCAAAGGCTGCGGTCAGTTTCCCTTTCCAATTTTCTTCCAGTTCCCCCGAAAGCTTCTGTAGGGGGTGGGCCAAACAACCCCCATCAAGCACCCCTGCGCACCTTGGTGTCCGAGCCCAGATAATCGATCGGGTTACGGCACAGCGGGCACGTGTTCTGGTTGCTGCTCTGGAACCACTTATACAGGCAGGTGCGGTGGAAGAGGTTTTTACAAGTCTGGCACCGCTTGTCGGGCATCTTCTTGTCGGTCGAGATGATGGAGTAGCAGATGGCGCACTCGGACTGGCCCTTGAGGGCGCCGACGATGTTGCGTCGAAAGGCCGAGAGACCGTCGATGATGCTTCCGTTCTGGGGTCTGTGTCAGCAAGCCTTGCCTTCCTGAAGTTCCGGCAGTCAAAGGGAGGGGCGGGGA